>CAHIKZ030000326.1:440000-482500 GCA_903632075.3 Acanthosepion pharaonis
TTCGTAAATGCACCTTAAAGACAGAAAGAATTAGAGTCTTGAATAAGTAAGGTTATTTATCAAAGTCTGCTCTTTGTCTAGACGAGGTTAAGCAAAGAGATCACGGGTTACTTAGATTAGAAAGTGGATATGGATTTTGTTAGTGTTAAAACTTTTAGCCAATCGGTATTGTTGGGTGGTGGGACAATTTAGCGAGTCGTGCAAACAAGTTTGGAAGAGAACCATTGCCTGATAGAATAGTTGGTGTTTCAATATTTAATAACAGCTGCCATTTTTTTTTTCAAATCTCTCTCTGTAGTCGTAGTAGAGATTTCCGTGTCCTGAATAGCAACCGGATTTGCTAGGCATAACCCCGCATGTTCGCCAGTTGTTCTCTATTTATACTTGTCTATTTAATTCGTATCCGATACTACACATTTCAAATATGAAATGTACGTATCCGCAAGAGAAAATTTATTCTTTAACCCTTTCAAGATAGATAATGCTAATGTTCTTTCTCTGTTTTAATGTAAATTTAAATCCATTTTGTTTCTTTTTATGTGCCATGTTCTTTCAGGACGTAGGCGATCATGGCTCTCCCCTTCCTTCTATTCCTTGCAGCTCTCAACATGTTCCTTCCGTTTGCTACCTCCCCCACACAAGGTTCTGTCAACCACTTATTTAATCACGCTAGGTATATCATGCGTTGTTTTCCTTTTTTCTCTCTTTCCCTCTGTTCGACCCGTGAGTATCAGATTCTCTAGGCCCGCCTTCCTCATTATGTGTCTCAGAAACGTCAGCTCTCTCTTCCTGGTGTTAAGTATAAGATTCTTCCTTGTTTGGATCCTTTCCAAGACCTCATCGTTGCCCACACGCTCGGTCAATGATATCCTTAGCATCCTTCTGCAGATCCGTCGCCTCGAGTTTCCTCCTCATCTTTGAGGAAATCGTCCAACATTCGCTGCCGTAAAGAATTACAGATGTCAGTAATCTTTTCTTTGTTACCAAAGAAATCCTCCTGTCTCGCAATACTCTGCCCAGCTTTTGAAATGCGTCCTTACTGGTAACGTATGAGCTATCTACGGGGGAATTGGAATAGTAGAGACTAGTTAAATTTACAGGTCTCTCTAGTGCTCATTCCGTAATATGAACTTTGGAAAGGAATGGATTTGTCTGTTTTCTACCACCGGCTACGAGATAAATAGCTGAGTAGATGGGTTACTCTTGACTTGGATGGCAGCCAGTCTAAGGGGGGGGGGAAACTCTGAATTATTTTTTTTTGTTATTTTTCTCGGCTATATATATATATATATATATATATATGTGTGTGTGTGTGCGTATGTGTGTATTTAGGTAGCAATCCTTCTTTCATGCACATTTCATTGAATACGACAAACAAGGTACTTTGATTTATTTATTTTTTTATACATTTTCTTACGTGATCGAATATATTTTTTTCTTTTCGGATGATAAATTATATAAAAACTGTACAATTGTTCTTTTTATCCGAGCGCTTCCGGCTATGCATTTAGCCATTTTCAAGGCTGAAATATATTAACAGTTTACAAGAAATGTATAGCCGAAAGCGCTCCGGATAAAAAAGAAACAATGTACAGTTTTATACAATTAATCATCCGAAGAAAAAATTATTAGATCACATGAGAAATTGTATAAATAACAAAACACCGTGTCTGTCGTATTCAATATATATATATATATATATATATATATATATATATATATAATTATATATATATATATAATGACAATTGACTTAACATTTAGTGGTCAATTTAATGATGGAAGACGACCTAAAGTAATCTGCCTCTTGTGACACAGTTTAATATTCCCATTACTTTTTCAGTCGGATGGAAATCATGCACAGAGCAGCTTAAAATCCAACATAGGTAAAGGAAAGAGATTCGATTCATTTATATGGTAGAAAAATATTCATCACCTACTGGGCCGCGTAAACACTTTGAAACATCTCACAAAATGCACAACGAGTTGACTCTCTTTGTTAACCATCAGGCTGGAGCAACGTATCCAATCTGTGGATATTCCAGTCAGTATTTTTTATTTATTTTCCTTTTCTTTTATTGTTTTAATAACATTTATATATTGTTACACATTCTCGCTAAGTATTATAATCAAGAAAAAACAGAAATACATACTGAAAACGTGGAAAAATCGGAATTCTATACTGAAAGTGGAAAAAAAGGGAATTCCCTAAAACCCGAAACGGAATTAAGGAAAATATGAAACGAAAAATCGGTCTATTTATTTATCCTGCAACTGAAGATTTACTAAGATTAATCGAGACTAACTCCCGTGCTACGGTAGGTACGCTTTTCTTTAAAATGGAATCATGAATTGTGAACGAGATAGTTAAAGAAAATGACTTCATTAACCAGATTGTCCTTTTGTTATTTTATATTTATCTGTATCGATACGGATTCTTGAATTTCTTACAGTGCGTTTATGCGTGTGGCAAGAAAGACACTGGCAGGAAAAAACTAGAGATTTGTAAATTATTCAAGGCATTCACAGGTAGGAACGCTATCATTCAATTGACGACAAGCAACAAAACGGGGAAAAAAGAGGATCGATTATTCAAAGATAGCTTTAAAATTGATGTCAAGTCTGCATGTCGTCTCTGAATGTAAGCGGATTTGAAAGATCTTTATTTAAATTGCCACACTTCTTCAGTGATTCTTTTCTTAAAATTCAATTTCATTGTAAGCGGTTATGTGAATTGATGTATTCTTTTCCCCCCAGCGCCCCCCCACCAACCCTCTCTTTTTCTTTTTCTTTTTCTTTTATACATTTAGCCACCTCGAAACGAAGAACAAAATCGACTAGAGAATATGATATAATAGCTTTACTTGATGTTGAAGAATCGGATCAGCTTGAACTGAATTTGAATATGCGGTATTGGTTTACAGAGGAATTCTTGGTCAAATACACTGCGTTACACTTGCCTATCAATAAAACACACTGCCCAGATATTAACCTACATAGACAAGCGGATATTAACACATATTCCTTAAATTAAACTGGGATTTTACCAGGTACAATCACTTATAAACGACATTTGTCCAGAAACAGACTACAAAGATGTTAACCTCTATAGACAACTGGACATTGATACATATTCCTTACATTAAACTGGGATATATCGAGGTACAATCATTTATAAACTATGTTTGGCCAGAAAGCGTTTCAATAAAACACACTGCAAAGATGTTAACCTCTATAGAAAACTGGACATTGATACATATTCCTTGCATTAAACTGGGATATATCGAGGTACAATCTCTTATAAACCAGAAAGGTTTTCCACGATACAATGCATAGATATTAACCTACAGAGATAAGTGGATATTGACACGTATTCCTTACATCGAAATGGGATTTAACCACGTTCAATCACTTATAAACTCCGTTTGTCCATAAAGTATTTCAATAAAATATAATTCAAAGATATCAGTGTACATAGTGAAGCGGACTTTTAAACATGTTCCTTACATTAAACTAGGATATAGCTAAGGTACAATCATTTATAAACGAGGTTTGTCCAGAAAATGTTTCCATAAAACACAATGCACACATATTAACTTACACAGACAAGCGGATTTTGGCACATATTCCAACCAGATAGAATCACTTTCTTACAAACGAGGTTTATCCAAAAAATGTTAAACCATCATATTAGAATACTGCTTCTTTCTACGTTCTTAGTTAATCCCTTAGTTAGTTATCACGACCGTTAAGCACTGCCATTACCTCATTAATAATAATCGATTCCGTTTTGATCGCAACCAAAGACGGAAAAGACATTTAGTTAGAGATGCTGTTTACTTCCAATAAGAAAAAGAAAAAAAAAGAAAGAAAAAAGAAAGAAAAAGGAAAGAAAAAAAGAAAGAAAAAAGAAAGAAAAAAGAAAGAAAAAAGTAAGAAAAAAAGAAAGAAAAAAGAAAGAAAAAAGAAAGAAAAAAAGAAAGAAAGAGGATGTAATAACGCGTCTGCTTAAAGTCTTCTTTAATAAAATGGAAAAAATATACCGATTTCAAAACTTTTCATTTTTACCCTCTTACTTCTTTAAGAATAACTTAGATGTGGCACAAGTCCGAATGTATAGGGTACCCACTTTTATTTGTGGTTATGAGTCTGAAGGTTGGATTTGTTTTGAAGATTTCTTTATATATGTTGACGAGTGGGGCACCTCAGGGTGGTGTAATGACTGTAATGTTTAGCAAGCTTGTCTCGCTAGAACAATTATGAGTAAGTGACCAATAATTTCAGCTTTGTGCCACATCTAAGTTACGTTTGGAAAATCGCTATATGTTGACGAGTGAACGAATCGATTTCTGGAAGGTCCGTCTACGAAACTCCAGAGTCTGGATGCAGAAGCATTAGAATTGGTTTTTATCATGATGATAAACATCAAAATTCTCATTCACACAATTATACTCTTGGCGGAGTTAACAATACGCAATCTGTTAAGGCCGCCTGTAGAAGGCGCCAATTTCTAATTAGTTGACTGCAGACTCGTACATTTACTGGGTCTGGATGAATTAGAAAACAGAAAAATTATTAAGGAGTGGGAACAAAGAAAGATTAATCATAACGACAGCAGATAGCGATTGGCATTGAATTAAAATTTTTAAAGATTACTCGAAAACATAGAGCCGGAAAAAGAGTCCCACAGGTGAGAGAAGAAACTGTTAGCATAGAACTTACGGTTACATCTAGCTAACTCGACTGTAAAATTGAAGAGACCCTGTCGAGCAGTCTAGTGCTGCGATTAGATTCTAGGAACTATAGCGAAGAGCTCAACCGAAGAAGTTACCATGAAAGTATTTATATAAAAAGGCACAGGGAAACTTCATTACGGCGGTGAGAAAGTGAATGAAGCCTAGACGCCATGTCTGGATCAGTAATCTTTCTGATTCTTCTTTGGATATGATCCATATGTGGCAGCAATATTCTAAGCAAGGACGAATAATATACTTATAGATATGCAAATTTGATTCAGGAGAGATAAATTGTCTAGCACGTCAAATGAACTAACTTTCTTAGCAGCCGACCTAGTAATGGATTCAATATAGTCTTTCCACTTTACGGCAGCAGGCAGAAGGCGCAATGGGTCATTTTCATGGAGGTTAGCATCAGCTACGCTGATAGAAGACAGAAAGAGGTCTCACAGTTAATTAATGGTAAGCAATTTAGTTTTGGGGGCATTACAATTGACAAGTCATTCTTTACCCCAGTTAACAACAGACTGAAGGTCGTTTTTCACATCGGCCTCCAATTTGACCTTATTGAACTGAGCCCATTAAAACCAACCAATGTTTACCTAGGTGTTCAAGCATAAACCTGACCAGTATTTACCTACATATTCAAGCATTACCGCTGCCACTTCTTACCAAGGAACAAACGTTAAGCCAAATTGTTTCTACCTGCTGATATAAATATATGTTCTGGTTTATTTTAAATATAGCTTCAAGTATAAATCCGGCTATTATAAAACTCAATTATAATCCGACAAATATTTACCTCTCGTCTCAAGTATAATACAAAAACAGTTTACGATCGCCTGGTTCAAACTCCTCGTCGTCTTTTTAACAGGAGTAGATTATCCCTTATTTATGACTGGGTTCCCGATTCTCTGTAAAGTTTATTTCAACTCTATACTTCTAACGTCCCCGCATAAAATCTGTAATTTTATTTACCATTTATTTATTTGCAAAAAAGCAAATAAATAAATAGTATATTAAATAAGAGTAGGTAAGTTCTCCTATCGTCAAGTTCACACACTCTCCGGGTCTTTTGAACAGGAGTAGAGGTTTATCCCATGTTTCCTGTTTAGGTATGGGTTTCCGGTTCCTTTTAAAATCTTTTCCCTGTCTTTCACTTCCAATAGCTCCTTGCGTCTTAGTGGCATTATCTCCCTGCTTGGGGTGAATTAAAGAAAAATTAAGTAACCCAACAGATGTTAATATGTAAAAAAATGCACCTACCCCAAAAGACCGAATCACAAACTTATGGAATCAAGTAAACGCAAACGCAAACAAAATGAGTTTTTTACGAGACATTTGCACAGTTATATGTACACATAAATATCATATATAGGTACCACTCGTTTTCTTCAAATTACAAAAAAAAAAAAGAAAAAATAGAATACATCCAAATTTGTTTCTTTTTAATGATGACGAATTGACAGTAAATGTTCTCTACCATTGCACATATACTACCAAATATGCAATATAAAACGGAATCTATCGCTGTTGAATGACAGAGATTTATTTTTATTCGAGACTAAAGCAATTTTTTGTATTTTTATTGATGTTTTCATTCCCAATTTCAGAGAAATCACGCAGAGATTTAGGCTTGCAACATGTCAGTGACATTTATATGTTTACTTTGCTTCCAAAGTTGATGTTTTTATTTCAGGTTTTTAAAATTAAAACCTGAAAACATTCAAGTTAACTTGTCTGCCTGCACTCAGCTTATAAAAGAATTTACATCTGCACCGGAAGTTAGCAAACTGCGAAACGTGGTCATTTAATGGCCCCCCGCCCACCCCCGGACAAAGAATTGTTAAATACAGACATTTTCATGTTAACTATTTTTGATTAAATAAAAACGTATAAATGTCGGAAACTTGGCGAAAAAAACTCATTATTGTTTCTCATGAAGATTCCGGATTTATAACAACGAGTAATTAAAAATACATCTAGTTCCTTTTTTATTATAACACGAAGAAACCATAAGATGTTCAACTGGTGGACGATACCACCTTCAAAATATGATTATATCTGCAATTTCCTATATATGAATTAACCCCACGTCCAAGACGTTCATATATAAGAAATAATGAACGTGTCAAAATTGGTAAAAGTATTTTTAAAATGAAGAAGACACCAAGATCTAAATAAAATTATTCTACTTTCTGTTGACTCCATATTGTTTACGACATCTCGCCCACATAATGTTTATGTGTCACGTGATGGTAAGATCTGATGGATAAGTTACAACTTGTCGCATCTTTCCGTTCTTTTTTCTGAAGTGTTATCCTTTTGGAGATATTTTAAGCACATATCGCTTTTGATTAGAATCAAGGGAAAAAAAGAAAAGAACTGATTATTTGCTTGAGAAACAAATATTTTTTTCAGTTAAAAGAGATTAGATTTAGATGGATGGATGAAATATCTGAGGAGATATTTTGTGTGATAAAATATTTTTCTAACTAAATATTGAAAGCAATACGAAGTGAAAGAAAACACGGTATATATATATATATATATATATATATATATATATATATATATATATATATATATATATATATATATATATAATAATAAAGAAACAATTTATACAAAAGAATTAATTAGCAATGTTAATGCGATTAATGGCGAAATCATTTCGCTAACAAGACTTAATGAGACATTAACTTGCTATGAAATTCCTTGAATAATAGGATCCATATATATATATATATATATATATATATATATATATATATATATATATATATGTACCATGATTTTTACTTTCTTTATGATATAAAATATAAGCTGCATACTCTAATATATACTGCGTGCCAAATTATTATCAAGATAACTTTTTTTCTAATATTTCAAAAACCGTCAAATCAATTCACACAAAATTTTCACACAATGTTGGCAACACTGACATGCGCAATCACTGAAATTTTTGTCCTGATCTGCGCAATGTAAACAAACTGGCACCATATTTGTTATCAGCATGGTGATTTGCGCGTGCCAAATTATTAGAAAAGTGGATAACAAATATGGCGCCAGTTGGTTTACATTGCGGAAATCAGTACGAAAATTGCGATGTCAGTGTTCCCAACATTGTGTGAAAGTTTTGCGTGAATTGATTGGACGGTTTTTGAAATATTAGAAAAAAAATGTTATCTCGATAATAATTTGGCACGCAGTGTATTTACGAAATCAGATCCACAGTACGTAATAATCAGAAACTTAATTAAATCTGTGGAAAACTACGAAGACATTTTACTCTACTAATTGAATGATACTTAAGTCCATGTCACTTTAACTGATAAACACTTATAACAACAAAATTTCGTGAATTCATCACTTTTCAAAAATCAAACAGAATTCTCACTTGATTGATTTGAACAAGAACTCTAGTGTCGCAGCATCGAACGCTCCAAAACATATATTGAACTATCAATAAATAGAATAATTAAAAACATCATCTTTCGGTCTACGTATATTTCAGTTTATGTTTATCTGTGTATGGGGAAATTGCGCCCCGAAGATGACAATTTGAAATTGTCGAAAGTACTTGGCATGTCACTTCCATCTGATAACAATTCACATATAAGGATCTTATTATTCAAGGAATTGATAGTAAGTCAATGACTCATTAAGTCTTATAATCGAAATGATTTCGCCATTAATCGAAGTAACATTGCTCATTAATTCTTTGTATAAATTGTTTCTTTATGATATAAAATATAAGCTGTACACTGTAACACACACACACACAAACACACACACACACACACACACACATATATATATATATATATATATATATATATATATATATATATATGGTGGACTCTCCAGTCGTATTCAACGTGCGAGGGTCAAGCAGTTCAGTTCCTAGGAACCGATAGCCAGACACCAGCACATATGATTTAATTATTGTGGTGAAGGCTTTGTGCAGAACCAATCACACTTTTTGAAGGGTCGAATACAGAGACCTGGTACACTACGTGCCACAAGGTCGTCAAACGAACCTCCTCAGGTTTTGAATTCAGAGTTGTCCTTCTCCTAGACCAGTTGCCATAAAAGGCTATAAATCCCAATCCGTCCTGCTATTTACTCATAGCTGGAGGGAGAAGAAGAGGATTAATACTTTTTCCAAATGTATTAGCACGTAAGTAAATGTAATGGATTAATATATATATATATATATATATATGTAATGGATTAATATATATATATATATATATATATATATATATATATATATATATATAGTTATGTCTGAAATTATTCATACCAGTAAAAAACATGTGATTTGTAAGAATATCGCGCCTATGTAGGTAAAACTAATCAGCGGCTAGATGTGGGGATTGCTCAACATGTGTTTGGTCCTATTCATAGGCGCATACCAATAACATCATCCGGGCATTCACAGACACGCGCCATTGGTGTACCATTGGCGAACACTTGTTAAGTACAATGTTTGTAGGAACAATTATTCAGAACAGTTCTTTTGCTTTGCATAGAGCCGGGACGAAACACCATTTGAATATCTTAGAAGTTGTTATGATTAACATACAGCGTCCGATTTTCTGAAGACAGACGGAGCTCAAAGACAAATTGGAACTTTTTAGAGTCATTGGCTCGATCTGAATGACATTAATTCCACCCCTCTTGTCTTTACTCCAATTTTAAGATCCTATTTAAAAAAAAGCAAAAAACACCCCATCAATAATATTTTAATACGGACAATTGACTTCTGACGAAGTGCCAGTCGAAAGGCGCCTCAGCTTATATTTATTTTATTCGCTTTTAATCGAAGTTATATTTATATTATAAGATTTTACTCGTTAAATATTAAATTATGAGTCTTATCTTAAAATTTGTTTTATTATGGTGTGATACTAAAACTTTATTTGCATATATATATATATATATATTTGTGTATTTAGGTAGCAATACTTCTTTTATGCACATTTCAATGAATACGACGGACAAGGTGCTTTAATTTAGTTTCTTATACATTTCTTTCATCTGATCTAATAATTTCTTTTACTTTTCGGATGATAAATTATATAAAAAAAAACTACCCATCTGTTCTTTTTATTCCAGCGCTTTCGGCTATATATTTATCCATTTTAAAGGTTGAGATATATTAACTGTTAATAAAAAATGTATAGCTGAAAGCACTCCAGGGAAAAAGAACAAGTGGACAGTTTTTATATAATTTATCATCCGAAAAATTTATTAGATCACATGAGAAATTGTATAAAAAACAAAGCACCGTGTCTGTCGTATTCAATGATATATATATATATATATATATATATATATATATATATATATATATATATATATATATATATATTACAAAAAAATTTAAAGCCACCCTCGGAATTAGCATGGGATGAACATCACAGAAGAAAAAAAAAAAAAAATGAAAAAAGGGTTAATTGTAAAAAGAGTGGCACCAATTATCAAACTTGAGAAACTGTTCCAACAAATATCAAAAATATGTGCTGCAGTAATCAAGGATAAAAGAGGATAATTGGACGTGAGCAAAATTTAATCATAAATTTTTTTTTTCTTTTTATCATAATAGAATTTCTAAAAAAAAATCATGTCTGACTTTTTCTTAACATATGTATAATAATTTTCTTAACGTATGTATAATAATTTTATAAGGGATATATTTGAACGAAGTAGCTAAGTGGTTTTGGCTACTATAACCAAGTAGAATACGGTAGCAGTAATCAACTGGTACGCGTCGTAGTCGCAGGTAAGAAGTGTAGATCAATGGTGTAGTCCAATGGGCGTCTTTATAGACTTAGCTCTCAGACTAAGGCTCTGACTCTCCTACATGTCCGTCGGTATTTATGACGGACACCAGCCAATCATATTCCAGTGAGAGGGAACACAGGTGTACGCATATCCACTATATATATATATATATATATATATATATATATATATATATATATATATATATATATATAGTCGGCTGAAAATCGTGAGAGTGCGAAATTTGAGTTGCGACTTGAGTTGTCCTTCGTTGAGTGTTGACGGTGTAAACCTTTTTTTTCTCTAGGCGTTGAGCACTGTACTTTACTGCGTAAGTAGGTGTATAACGTTTGGTCTTTATTTTTCTTTCCGTGTTCTTTTTTTTTTCTTGTATAAGGTAGTAAGTCGTCCCGCCATGTTGTCTTGATCACACCAGCATTGTTGTTTTTTTAGTATATATTGATAGATAGTTATGTTTGAACATATCCAACATGTGATTTGTAAGAATATCGCAGACACATTTTTATTACCCAAATAAAGAAAGGGAAATAATGAAAGAAACACACCCTGAAGATTATGCAGAAAAAAAACAAAACAAAACAAAACTGAAATATTATTCTTAATTACTTGAGAATTGCATATTGAAAACTATTCATAGGACGACCTTAAAACTCTATAGCTAAGTTCTTATTACTTGTAATCGATTCAGTTACTTCCTGGACAGGTTCCGATTATTTTCATCAGGGATCTTGGCCAATTCTTCTTTCGCAAAGGTCTCCAGGTGCTTAAACTAGAATACATCCTCTTTATCATTTCTCTTCATCATTATCTACAAATTAGCTAAATTATCTACGAAATTCCCAATCAATATCTGCAAATTCTCAATAATTCTTCACCTAATGCAAAACCGAACAGCCACCAATAGAGGCATACTGAATATGGTGCATATACGAGCGTCAGTGGAGTAACAAATTGCTGTTTATGAGGGCACGTAGGAAATATTAATGGTTAATCTAACCCAAAACGAGGTTAAGATTGTATTGATCGCGATATCTCAGGAGTCAGTCAGTTATGTGACATGCGGGATACATGACTGACTAGGCAGAGTTTTTTCCCCACAGAAGGTTGCCATTTTTTTCTACGGTAAACAAGTTGACATTCAAGGCTATAGAACCCAGTCTGTCCTGCTATTTACCCATAGCTGGGAGAAGAAGCGGTTCATACTTTTCCCCAAGAGTATTAGCACGTAATGTAATGGATTCGACTGGAATTTGAACTCGGTTCTCCGACTCCTCAAGTCGAGACGCTATCCACTACTCCCTAGGTTCTTTCTATCTCTCAGGAGTATCGTCGACAAAATAGTGGTTCTGTAGAAGTAGCGAGACTGGAAAATAATTCATGAACCACGGGGATGCTTTTGGACTCTATCAAGACTGACAAGTGAAGATTGGACAGCCTACGCCAAGATATGGTAGCAATACCCCATTTTTGGTCTGGTATAGCTCGTGTAAAGACAGAGCATAGCAGGAGAAGTCAGGTACTTTCTGGAGCGGTATAAGTAACCGCTCCTGTTCCACTTGAGGACTGGGGCATGCTTGTGTCCCAATAGGCATTCAAGACCAGGATCCTCCGTGAAAGAACACCCATTTATCATGATACCTGTAAGTTCAGTGCCGGTTCAGTGATGGTGAAGGTGAGTAGTTTGCCTTTGAATGAACAGAATGGTACAAGCCACTTTTACTGCAGCTGAGCTGCCGGTTGTTCACTTTAACACACTGACATTATTGTCCATCAGCCCATTTGTCAAATTTTGTCACATGTTGGGATCTTATTTATTCTCGTTATGAAATACTGAAAATGTTGGAAGTCTAAATTGTATTTATTTATTTATTTTTTTATAAATGTATCTAGGCATATAGTCTTTTGGTTGATTGTTTTGTAATGTCAATGAACACTCATTGCCACTTTTGTAATGTCAACGAATACTCGTGGTCACTTTTCATAATGCTCGTTGGAGTAGAGACTTTGTAATCGCAGATACAACTATAGTAACGCCGTTGAAAAATACTGCTGTCAGACGCCTTCAGTAAAGCAGTATTTACTAAATCGAATTGTGGTGAGCAAATAATGAATTGACTGTATTGTTTTGTAAAAGAGCCCGTTTGTGTTCGTATAAATATTCATTTAAATTTCTTGAGGTTTCGCTGATGTATTCCTTGTGGCATTTATTACAGGTAATAGAGTAGATTCCTCTTTCAAGTTTTAGCTTAATACTTTATTCTGAATTAAGTTTTTTTTTATTGTTTTAGAAGTCATAATACATTTTTAAGTTAAGCTGAGATAAATTCTTTTCAGATGTAGTTGTGATAGAGTTGCTAGGTAGAACAATATATTTTAATTCATTGTGTTTACTGGAATGGACCACTCTTCTATTTGAAATCTTTGACAAGGTTTACGTTGAATAATTAGGATATTGGAGAAACTTAGAAATATTTTCAATGTATTTCTCCTGTTCATATAACTAATAAGGCTACAAGTTCTTAGTTCTCTTTAATAGAATCCGATAATTATTCTGGAATTTATATTTTGTTTCATTGAGAATAGAAATTTATGAGATCATTTTTATTAGTTGATTTGCAATGAACTCTGAGTTTTACGTCGTTGTTCGCAAGCTGCATCATAATATCTCAAATATCAAGGAAAGGTAAAGTGTTATGCGTTCGTTTTGAAACTAAATTCTCTCGTATGTCATTTTGTTTAGTTTATCTACACGGTCAGGTAGTGTGGTTTTGCGGGGAGATATTAAGTGAACACCATTAATATTCCGGTAATATGTTGATTGTTTAGATTAAATACCGGATTCAAGAAACGGTAAGAAAAGGAAAGATTTAACTGCACGCAGAGGCAGACACATTGTAAGCCAATTTGTAGTTTATAATAATTATTGTTAAAGATGAAATTAGTTTGCCTAACATTGGTTTGCTAAATTCTAATTTATATATCATATTACCTATATATATATATATATATATATATATATATATATATATATATATATATAATTAAATAAATAATTATATTTATGCTGTACTTTTGTATCGAGCACTATTTTTTAAAAATAATAACAAAAATACTAAAGAACTTTGAATTATTTACCTAACGAGTTCTTTCCCATTTTCTATATATTTTTACACACACACACACACACATACACACACACACACACATATATATATATATATATTCAGTTGTATGTATATGAGTTTCACGTTTTGCGATCATCAGACAAATCAGATTTTGTCTGATGACCGCAAAAGCGTGAAACCCAGGGTTACAAACGTATATCCATACAACTGAATATGTTTGCGCTATCACAGATATTGAGCACTTTCCACTAAGTACCGCGCATATATAATCTTCCCTCTCTCTCTCTATATATATACATACATACATATATATATATATATATATATATATATATATATATATATATATATATATAGATAGATAGATAGATAGATAGATAGATAGATGTAAGTAGAAAATATATTTTTTAGTCATTGCCGACGCGTTTTATCAATCCTACTTCATCAAGGCAAGTTTAAAAATGAAATGTTTTTAATTACATTAAATTCAAAATATTAAAAAGGGAATGCTCTTTTGTAAGCTTCCTTGTGGTTTTTGGTAATTTTTTTTTCTTTTTTTACTAAGAATTTGTTTTACTTTTCCATGTCGACATATTGTTAAATTTGTTATAAATTAATAAAGTGGTATTGCTGAAACGCATCGGCAATGACTAACAAATATGTTTTCCATTTGTCTCTTTTTTTTTATTCCAAATTGTCTTAGCTTCAGAATTAATCTGATATTTATTCTGACACTCGTATATTTGGGTAGATATTTCTGTTTCCTTTTTTTTTTTAAATTATAAATTTATATCTAGGTACTGATTCGGCTCGACGTTGCTTTACTTCGCTGATCGTATGAGAATCGGTGTTTCAACGTGTCTCGGTCGTAAGCCGTTTGCTGTTGAAAAGTAGCAGAGATGTGCAGATAGGAGAATGAAACCCCCCTATCAATAATAAATCGAAAATAATCGTCTACTCTTTATGATAATGTTCGGTTTCACATTGCCCCAATGACAATGCAAAAGCTCAAGGCGACAGATTTCTTAACACTGCTTCATGTTCCATAATTGGCAGACATGTTATAAAAAAATAGCAATTCTTGAAATATTTAAATTGCATTTTAAAACGAAATTATTTTTTATGGATTTTGCTAGTCTCCATCCAAAAAGGCAGTAGCGAATTTTCTTGAATCACGTTAATTTTTTTTTTTTATTAATAATGTTATTAATTTTTTAGTTTTTAACACACTGATATTATTGCAACATATTTTATATCAGGTGGCAACGAAAGTTCTGTCCGAATTTGAAGTAAAAATGTAATTAAAATATTTCCATTATATGTTTACTAATGCAACTCTTGTCATTTATATATATATATATCTATTTCAAGTTATCAGAATATTAGTCATAATATAGCTCGTAACTTCCTCCTATGGTCGTCCCAACTAAGAAACAGGTTAAAAGTGTTGTACTCTATGAGTTTGGTAAAAATGTGAAAGCGTGTGAAGCAGCAAACGCTATTGAGCGCACTTATGTTTTCCCGTTGCAAAACTAGGGACTATAGTCCAGAGCAAAGGCTAAAACAGGGTCGTCCAAGAGGATTTGGAAGCTGCCAATCTCACCATTCCGTCATACAGCAGCCTTACACTAACTGAAAACTATTGGAATGGATTCAGTGCTTGAAAAATGTGTTCCGTGCGACCTGTCTGCAGAGAATCGCCAACGTGTTGATTGCTTACGTGACAAATTCAACTGCCCTTTTCGAACAGAGTCGTTTCTCATGATGAGAAATCGATCCTTTACCATAAATTTAAGCGCCGTCGTTAGTGGACCCAGTCCAAAGGACAGACCTCCTCAGCAAGCAAAAGGAGAACTTCATCCAAAGAAAATGATATTCAGTGTATGGTGGGACAATCAAAGACTTCTCTATTACGGAATTTTAGGAATTAATCAAATAATCAATACTGATCTCTACTTCCAAAATCTTTGTCGTCGGAAAGTAGCTTTGGCATAACATTTCCATCCTTAGTCAATAGAAAGGGAGTAATCTTCCATAACGATAATTCCCGTCCTGACACTGCTCGATTGACTTTAGATCGCTTTGAAGATCTTGGTTAGAAAAATATTGTTTCATCATCCATATTTTCTCGAACCTGTCTCTTCTGGTTATCGATTGATCAAGGGTTTGTAGAAAATTTATATGGACTAATGTTGACATCATGAAAACAGGCTTAACTGGAGTTGGTCTCATAGTTTATATGAAAAGAGAAAGGATATTACGAAGATGGCATCTACAAACCTGATGACACATCTAATAAGGTTCTGTGAAGCATTAGTAGATTTTATTGATGATTAAATATTTTTATATAAGCGTTAGTATCATCAGTTGCAATATCTCTATCTATAAAAGGCAGGATGCGTATGTGTGTGTGTGTGTAACCAATGCACGGCCGCAATTTTCGACGGATTTGCACCAAAAATTTACATGCACATGCTCCAAGCTGGCGGGAAGGCCGAGACCGGGTTGCATTTCCCAACTCCCATCGATAGTGGAAATAATCGATTTTTTCATGCTTCTACGGCAGTTTTTATGTAGTTTGCGTCCATTTTGTACTGACGAAATGAGAGCCTATAGCTGGCTGCCACGAATAGGCAGGAAGATTCTATTGGCCAGTTTGAGAGCCAACAGCTGACTTACACGAATGTTAACTAGCATGAAAAAAATCGATAGCTGCATTCGTCACAAGTGTGACAAATTTAAATGTGCATGGCACTTTACTCCAGTTGGCTCATTCGCTTGCTTAAACTCAACATTGATTCTGATTCCACAGAACTGGGTTGGGTGTGAAAAAATTTGTTGTTAACATTCTTTTTCATTCGGTTTTTCCAGTTACGAGTCCTTTTTAAAGCTGATCGTTTTGTGTTCATTTTGTTTAGTTCTTTTTTCGTAACAGATTTAATGTTTAGTATAGAGCTTAGAAAAAATTCGCAGTGTGTGATAGGCAAGAAGTAAGGCATGTAGCAAGATCAGCACGGCAAAGGGCACTCCTTTAAAGGCAAGGAAGGGGAAAAATATTTTAAGTCAAGTGATAGAGATTGCTGTATGAGTCGTACGATTTTTGAATCAAGCCCGGGCAACGCCGGGCCATGCTGCTAGTACACGATAAAATCGGACAGAAAATTTATTTCAATCTGATAATATAAAAAAAAGTGCTAACCACTCCTCTTAATATTTCATTTTCGCTATTATTTTCTGAATATATATCACTATAAAGACATGATTAATTGGAATCATGGGGAACTGAGAGGATCTGTAATCTGTTAGACGTTTGACACTGACCTCTCTTAAAATTGCTTAATTTTCCAACGCCATGGGAAAGATCAGGAAATTGAGTGGTCATGGATTTCTTAGTAATGTCTACAGTTCTTTATCAAGCCTGAGTAATTTCAGATTATCTCCTTGATGGTAATTCGATACACTGGTTGTCCAAACATTTGAACTGTCTGAAGAAATCATCCTTAAATCATATTTGCTATAAAGAAGTTATATTTCATGATCAGGAAGCGATTGCTTATTATCGGGCAATATTTTTCCGAAAAATATAATAAATTATTACATCAGCAATATATACATTTCCTATGCGGATATACGTGCATGTAGAATGTTCTTAGCAACTGGGGGAATGCAGAGAACGCTATTTTCATATTGTTAACTGAAAATAACGTCAGTTATTGTCACGTGTGGAGAATATTGTCATTATAGCTGTGTTGACGGATTCAACCATTTTCTTTTGATTTTACGATTCTGTTTTTTTTTGTTGTTATTATTAGTGTTGTGGTAGGATCCACCTAATTTGCATAGTGGAGTACCGACCATATAAATATGGTTGGTACCGGGAAGATGAGGGAAGGAATCAAGAGATTCAATCCAGAGACTCTGCCCGACTGCGACTAAGTCAACACATTCTCCAGGAACGGTCTTCCCAAGAATATACAAAAGACTATATGTAAATATTGTGTACACTTTCTTGTTTCAATACATTTTGTTCTAAGTACATTTTGTGTTGTATTATTATTCCATGCATTAGTTAAGTTTCAACAATTAGTTATCTTCTTTAATTAAATTCATTTCGTTTTTGGTTTGAGAAAGTCCACATTAGACGAAACGCGTCAATAATAACTACAGTTTTCCTATTGTCATTTATATTTATAAATATTGGCTTTTCTACAGGTTAACTCTGAGAAATTTTCATATATATATATATATATATATATATATATATATATATATATATATATAATAAAATGCTTAAACACTAATATTCCATGGTCATAATTTATTCCATTGGAATCGTAAATACGATCAATTCATTAGACCTACAAATTCAAAATTTTGAATTTGTAGGGTCTGATGAATTGGATCGTATTTTACGATTCCAATAGAATAAATTATGACAATGGAATATTAGTGTTTAAGCCTTTTATTATATCCTTACACTGTCCTAGACATTGAGTTCTACCTGGATTCTATCCTCTTGAATTTTTTTCTGAAAATATACATGTATGGGTATTTATATATTTTGCATATGTATGTATATTTTCCACTAATATTATCTATATATATATATATATATATATATATATATATATATATATATATATATATATATATAATGGTTTCTCCTGTCGACGTATGAGGATCTGACAACCTCATTCAGTTTTTATGCTTCGTGTCGTATGTTACTCTTCAGTAACTCTAGTGACCTGCATACAAGTTCACATATTGTGCAACACCGAGAATCTCGGGACATAGCAACAGGAATATTTGCTGACGCTTTTTTGCCCTAGCCGTCATTTCTTAACCGGCCAGTACAACTAATTTCGAAATGTCTCATACCAATCGGGCACAAATATCTCCTGTTATTTCTATCTATGGAAACTCGCTCGAAGTTACTACGATACACATTGACAGATGAGAGGTTACTATATATATATATACTGTCTTACAGCAATTATTGGAAAAATGTTAATTATATTCGTCACATTTTCCCCAACTTAACTCAGATATGACTGATGAAAACCACTGGAACACAGGCACTGTTTTTTGTTTTGTTTTGTTTTGCTTTTTTTTTTGCAAGAATAGCTGAGAAGTCTACCATCTTGATTCATTGTTGATATTGATCTACATAAAATGTCGGCCTGGAAATATCTATTCATTTTGAATATTCATGATTGTGCGTGCTTTATGCCCTTTGGAAACCACACAGAACCTTACTGAGTATGAATTAACAAAAACTTTCTCTTATATCTCTTGCAGCCTTCCCCGGGTTGATAAGCCTCAATCAATTTGTTTTTCAGTACGCAGAGTACCCATTGACTTTCGTTCTGATTTTCAAAAATGGATGAATACTTAATTTGGGAAATAAATACATTAAAATATATTAAATCGATTATGAGCATTGAAACGTGAATAAACACCATACTACATACTGAGTTCTGCATAGAATTTAATAGGTACATTGATTATATTTGTCGGTGCTTATCATCACCAAGTTAATATACAGTATTATAAGAGGAACATATGAATCAGGAAAATATTTATATTCGAGAACGTCCAGACATGTTTAAGTCTTTAATTTCTTGAGACAAGATTAGCATTTCTATTCCGATGAATTGTATGGCTTCATTTTATTCTGTTTGCAAAACAAGAGTGAAAACAAATTGGAGCTTCGGATTGACATATTTTTGTTTGAAGATTGATCAATGTACTAGTGAAACGTTAGTTTATTAAAATGGTTTATGTTGAACCTGCTATGAATATATCGAGTGTTTTAATGACATAGGCGAGATGCGCATCATCATTAGTGGGCAGCCCATAAATGTATTACAGGCTGCCCACTAATATGCTAGTAGGACAGATATTATGGCAGATAATGCTAATAGGGCAGATAATGCTATTAGGACAAATAATAGGACGGATAATGCTGTTAGGACAGATAATAGGGCAGATAATCCTAATCTGACAGATAATAGTACAGATAATGCTAATAAGACAAATAATGCTAATAGGACAAATAATAGGACAGATAATGCTGTTAGGACAGATAATGCTATTAGGACAGATGCAAATGGCGTCAAGGTGTAAACGTTCCTGCGTCCAGAATATTAAATATGAGTTGATAAACAATGCGGCAGATTCTAAAAGAAGATTTTGGAAGGAGAAAACATTTCCTCAAAGATAGTGCCTCAAATGTTAACTAATGCACATAACCTGGGCTTCACATCTCATCTGATGTTTTGAATAATGCAATGTTTGACTGATGGTGGAAGGTGATGTTTTTAAGTACGACCCAGAAATAAAACACCAGAGTATTCAATGGAAAACACACAATTCACCTCAGCTGAAACAAAAAAATACGCACACGTGGCTTACTTGCAGTTCAATAACATATATGTGCTTTGCTTTAATTACTAGAGGCAGGGCAAGTTTAGGAATTTTGCGGCCCTTAGACAATGGTTATTTTAATGTCGACAAGATTTTTATTGCTGGTAATATTTTTCCAAAAAATGTATTGCTTGTAATAATTTTTACAAAAAATATTGCTGGTATTAAAACCTATTTTTACACTTTCATAAGTGTTTTGGACCTAGTTTAAAAGTTAAATATTTGCTCATAGCTAGGACTTTCATAGTTGTTACCACCCTGGGTCAGGGTGGATCTGGAACACCAGCAATTAAGAGGTGGCTCGACGGTCTTCAAAACCTCCAGATCGGAGGACTTGCCATCAAATGTAGTTTATCGTCACACCCAGGATGCGGATGTAGTTTATCACCATTCCCAGGACGGGCCCCTAGACTGATTAAATTAGACGAAGCCATTCTGTAATTCGCCAGAATCCGTTTGAAATATTTTGTACTTGTGTATTTGAGTGACATTTACATAGCGTGAAGTAAACTTATTGAAAATTCTTTAAATAAACACGAATAGCTACCTTTTATTTGCCAATCAAAATATTATTTAAGATATACAGTGTAACCCGGATATAAGAGAAACCCGGATATAAGAGAAACCCGGATATAAGATACTTCTTCTCCGGTCTCGACAACTCCCTTACATCCGGGTTACACTGTACTACTATTTTACTATTTATTGCAAACCAAATAAGCACATATTTCAACAAAAACCGTAGAGAAACAGATTTTTATAACCAGGATTATAAAAATAAGGCAATAAGGGTGTTCCCATAATTTGGACCTATTTTAAATGTGAATTAAGTTTAAGACACACGCACACACGCATACACACACACACGCGCGCGCGCACGCACACTCACACTCACACGGGTAAACAGGCAAACAGATACACACGCGCGTGTTTATAATGTAGATATCTCGGGAGGAATCAAACCGCTTTTATTATAGACGGTCAAGCGAAGCGTGAATGAAATGTTTTCAGTAGAGATCCAAGGAAACTGGTCAACCAGAATGACATCATCGGCCCAGCAATCAAGAAATAGAGAGATTACGGGCCTTGACAGGAAAATCGGAAACTACTCTCTAAAAATAAAACGATAAACGAAGCGGAGACGAAAAAACAATCAATGGATCATTAGACAGCCAAATCCATTCCGTTTCAGATCATTAACCACTTTTAATTTTTTATTAATTCTTAGGAAACAAATGAAAAGATTTACGGAAATATTGTTATAATAATGTTCGTCCGTTACAAGTGACGAAAGCAATTCAAAGTCGAAGTTGACCGTTAAACTGATTATGGCACATGGTACGGTGGATATAGTCGTTAGTTAGATCCAGTGACAGGACCCAAAGAGTGTGAGTTCAATACCTGGTTAAGGCAGTGAAGAACTTTCAGAGGGGAATTAGAAGGAGATAACTGACATCCGTTAGACATGGCACGTGGAACTAGAACAGTCTACACCAGTGAGCGAAATAAAGGGTTCAGTTCGACATTCCAACCACTTGAAGAAGGCCGGAGAGTACAACAGCCGAAACGTTGTGATAAACATGGCGACAAAGATGAGAACAATAGTCCTGATAATATAAATAGTGATTTGATTTTTTGTTTAACGGCATATCAACACCTCAAGGGGTATTTAATATCGAAATTTGATTTTCTAAGATATTTTGAAATAATAAAAATATGATATATGTTATCATGCTTTCATATTTGAATACATGGTAGATGATACTCATGTTCTGTTCATATATCGTGTGTAACAGCAAAATTTTCCAAATTGTGTAGCAGCATGCGATAATTGTCGAATCCCACAAAATATTTAGTATCTACAAAACCAATAAACTATTTGAGTTTCTCTATCCTGGGATTTAAGGTCAAACATGCAGCCATCTTGACACCATTTGTCGTAAGGATCACTGAAAAACCCTTCAGCTAGAACGAGGACAGGTTAAAACCGTTTTGTGTCAGACCGACTATGTTCTCTTAGCTGAACAATGATGAGAGGAAAAACATCATTTAGACATGGTAGCAACCTTCATACTCTGGCTTCCATCTTCAAAGTCCATTCAAGAACCTTCAAGAGTACGGTGAATAAATTTTAAAAAAAGAGAACAGTGTAGATGAAAACTGGATCAGGAGGTCACAACAGCAAGATATCAGCATTTCAAGTTAAAGCTAAATACATATTTATTGTTCAAAGTAGAGTTCAATAATGTTATAAAAATCTCGGAAAATTCCAGTAAGATATCTTTAATCATTTCTAAGATCCAATGGGACAATTTTGCTGTTACATGATTTCGACAATTTTGCTATTTACAACCGGTATATGTGCGTGGTGAGATCACTCCTAGTGGCGGGAATAAGTGTGTTTTATGTTGTAGCGTTGATAAAGTTATATTTTCGAATACAGTTTAATATCTTTAAGAAATTGTAGGATATTATATGGCTTAATGTCATGAAAATTCTTTTATGTTGTTTGATTTTTTTCGCGGCATATCAACCTCTTGGATTTATTTAATGCTGAAATCTAAATACTGAGCACAATTTTATGACTTCAACTAAATATATTTTGAACGTAATTCTACGCATTCAACTTCAGATAAAATTGTATTGCTGGTTATTTGGCTTTAAAATTTTATTTATGGTAATTTTACTATAAATAGTTATTTTTTTTCATATAAAAATGTACAGCTGGTAGTTTTATTATAAAAAATGTATTTTTATACTTTTATAGTTGTCATGGGTCCTTACCTATAAAAAGAGAATGAACTCTTCCTAACACTATGTATACTACGCCTCTCAAGAGAGGGTCGATTGCCGAGCTTCTCGACTTGACGGTCGAACTCTGCCTCTGAGCAGAAAGGAACCCGGACGAGGTTCCGCCGAAGGGCAGAATCTCGTTCGGGGAAAATGACCTACCCGATCTCGTTTTTTGCGAGTTATATGGGCATTTTTGGCTGAGCCTACGGGCTCAGGAAACCCACGATAAAAAACGACCTTGTGTCACATGCAACCCTCGTGGCGGGGGGTTAGATACTGATTCAAGCCGAGCTTCTCGACTTGACGGTCGAATGCCTCTGGGCGAAAGTGAACCCGGACCGATCTCGTTCGGGGAAAATGACCTGCCGATCTCGTTTTTGCGAGTTATATGGGCATTTTTGGCTGAGGTTTACAGGCTCAGAGAACCCGTCGAAAAACGACCTTGTGTCACATGCAACCCTCGTGGCCTCGAGCTTCTGACTTGACGGTCGAACTCTCTGCCTCTGGGGAAAGGAACCCGGACGAGGTTCCGCCGAAGGGCAGAATCTCGTTCGGGGAAAACCCTCGTTTTTGTCATACGGGGGTTTTTACCGAGTTATGCAACCCTCGTGGGGGGTGGCTGAATACTGATTGCCGAGCTTCTTTTTTGGCAGAAAGGAACCCGGACGAGGTTCCGCCGAAGGGCAGGCGGGGTGGAAATCCGTTTTTTACGAGTTATAAAATGAGCCTACGGGCTCAGGAAACCCACGATAAAATGACCTTGTCGCATGCAACCCTCGTGGGGGGTGGCTAGATACTGATTCAAGCCGAGCTTCTCGACTTGACGGTCGAACTCTGCTTTGAGCAGAAAGGAACCCGGACGAGGTTCCGCCGAAGGGCAGAATCTCGTTCGGGGTGAATGACCTACCTGATCTCGTTTTTACGAGTTATACGGGCATATTTTTGGCTGAGCCTACGGGCCCAGGAAACCCACGAGGCAGGAATCTCGTTCGGGAGCCCTGAGCAAAAATGACCTTGTGTCGCATGCAACCCTCGTCAAGGGGGGTGGCTAGATACTGATTCAAGCCGAGCTTCTCGACTTGACGGTCGAACTTTCTCTGCTTTTGAGCAGAAAGGAACCCGGACGAGGTTCCGCCGAAGGGCAGAATCTCGTTCGGGGTGAATGACCTACCCTATCTCGTTTTTACGAGTTATACGGGCATTTTTTGGCTGAGCCTACGGGCTCAGGAAACCCACGATAAAAATGACCTTGTGTCGCATGCAACCCTCGTTCGGGGGGTGGCTAGATGGCTGACTGATTCAAGCCGAGCTGTCTCGACTTGACGGTCGAACTTCTGAGCTTTTTGAGCAGAAAGGAACCCGGACGAGGTTCCGCCGAAGGGCAGAATCTCGTTCGGGGTGAAATGACCTACCCGATCTCGTTTTTACGAGTTATATGGGCATTTTTTGGCTGAGCCTACGGGCTCAGGAAACCCATTTTTGGCTGAGCCTACCCGGGCCCGATAAAAATGACCTTGTGTCGCATGCAACCCTCGTGGGGGGTGGCTAGATACTGATTCAAGCCGAGCTTCTCGACTTGACGGTCGGGGTGAGCAGAAAGGAACGGACGAGGTTCCGCCGAAGGGCAGAATCTCGTTCGGGGAGAATGACCTACCCGATCTCGTTTTTACGAGTTATATGGGCATTTTTTGGCTGAGCCTACGGGCTCAGGAAACCCACGATAAAAATGACCTTGTGTCATGCAACCCCGTGGGGGGTGGCTAGATACTGATTCAAGCCGAGCTTCTCGACGACGGTCGAAACTGAGCGAACTTTCCGCCGAAGGGCAGCAGAAAAGGACGAGGTTCCGCCGAAGGGCAGAATCTCGTTCGGGGAAAATGACCCACCTGATCTCGTTTTTTACGAGTCATACGGGGCATATTTTTGGCTGAGCCTACGGGCTCAGGAAACCCACGATAAAAATGTCCTTGTGTCGCATGCAACCTCGTGGGGGTGGCTAGATACTGATTCAAGCCGAGCTTCTCGACTTGACGGTCGAACTTTCTGCTTTTGAGCAGAAAGGAACCCGGACGAGGTTCCGCCGAAGGGCAGAATCTCGTTCGGGGTAAATGACCTACCCGATCTCGTTTTTACGAGTCATACGGGCATTTTTTTGGCTGAGCCTACGGCTCAGGAAACCCACGATAAAAAATGACCTTGTGTCGCATGCAACCCTCGTGGGGGTGGCTAGATACTGATTCAAGCCGAGCTTCTCGACTTGACGGTCGAACTTTCTGCCTCTGAGCAGAAAGGAACCCGGACGAGGTTCCGCCGAAGGGCAGAATCTCGTTCGGGGGAAAATGACCTACCCGATCTCGTTTATACGAGTTATATGGGCATTTTTTGGCTGAGCCTACGGGCTCAGGAAACCCACGATAAAAAATGACCTTGTGTCGCATGCAACCCTCGTGGGGGTGGCTAGATACTGATTCAAGCCGAGCTTCTCGACTTGACGGTCGAACTTTCTGCCTCTGAGCAGAAAAGGAACCCGGACGAGGTTCCGCTGAAGGGCAGAATCTCGTTCGGGGTGTAAATGACCTACCATGATCTCGTTTATACGAGTTATATACGAGTTATTTTTTTGGCTGAGCCTACGGGCTCAGGAAACCCACGATAAAAACGACCTTGTGTCGCATGCAACCCTCGTGGGGGGTGGCTAGATACTGATTCAAGCCGAGCTTCTCGACTTGACGGTCGAACTTTCTGCTTTTGAGCAGAAAGGAACCCGGACGAGGTTCCGCCGAAGGGCAGAATCTCGTTCGGGGAGAATGACCGTTTTTACGAGTCATACGGGCATTTTTTTGGCTGAGCCTACGGGCTCAGGAACCCGATCTCGTTTATACGAGTTAGCCGAAGCTTCTCGACGACGGTCGAGTTATATTTTTGGCTGAGCCGATACTGACGGGCTCCAGGGAAACCCACGATAAAATGACCTTGTGTCGCATGCAACCCTCGTGGGGGGTGGCTAGATACTGATTCAAGCCGAGCTTGACTCGACTTGACGGTCGAACAGAATCTCTGTAAATATTTCAGGAAACTTTTGAGCAGAAAGGAACCCGGACGAGGTTCCGCCGAAGGGCAGAATCTCGTTCGGGGTGAATGACCTACCCGATCTCGTTTTTACGAGTTATACGGGCATATTTTTGGCTGAGCCTACGGGCCCAGGGAAACCCACGATAAAAAATGACCTTGTGTCGCATGCAACCCTCGTGGGGGTGGCTAGATACTGATTCAAGCCGAGCTTCTCGACTTGACGGTCGAACTCTGCTTTTGAGCAGAAAGGAACCCGGACGAGGTTCCGCCGAAGGGCAGAATCTCGTTCGGGGTGAATGACCTACCGATCTCGTTTTTACGAGTTATACGGGCATTTTTTTTGGCTGAGCCTACGGGCTCGGGAAACCCACGATAAAAATGACCTTGTGTCGCATGCAACCCTCGTGGGGGGGTGGCTAGATACTGATTCAAGCCGAGCTTCTCGACTTGACGGTCGAACTCTCTGCTTTTGAGCAGAAAGGAACCCGGACGAGGTTCCGCCGAAGGGCAGAATCTCGTTCGGGGTGAAATGACCTACCCTATCTCGTTTTTACGAGTTATACGGGCATTTTTTGGCTGAGCCTACGGGCTCAGGAAACCCACGATAAAAATGACCTTGTGTCGCATGCAACCCTCGTGGGGGGTGGCTAGATACTGATTCAAGCCGAGCTTCTCGACTTGACGGTCGAACTCGTTCTGCTTTTTTGAGCGGGCAAAGGAACCCGGACGAGGTTCCGCTGAAGGGCAGAATCTCGTTCGGGGGAGAATGACCTACCCGATCTCGTTTTTACGAGTCATACGGGCATATCGTTTTTGGCTGAGCCTACGGGCTCAGGAAACCCACGATAAAAATGACCTTGTGTCGCATGCAACCCTCGTGGGGGGTGGCTAGATACTGATTCAAGCCGAGCTTCTCGACTTGACGGTCGAACTTCTCTGCTTTTGAGCAGAAAGGAACCCGGACGAGGTTCCGCCGAAGGGCAGAATCTCGTTCGGGGTAAATGACCTACCCGATCTCGTTTTTACGAGTCATACGGGCATATTTTTTTGGCTGAGCCTACGGGCTCAGGAAACCCACGATAAAAATGACCTTGTGTCGCATGCAACCCTCGTGGGGGGGTGGCTAGATACTGATTCAAGCCGAGCTTCTCGACTTGACGGTCGAACTTTCTGCCTCTGAGCAGAAAGGAACCCGGACGAGGTTCCGCCGAAGGGCAGAATCTCGTTCGGGGAGAATGACCTACCCGATCTCGTTTTTATGAGTTATACGGGCATATTTTTGGCTGAGCTTACGGGCTCAGGAAACCCACGATAAAAATGACCTTGTGTCGCATGCAACCCTCGTGGGGGGTGGCTAGATACTGATTTCGCCGAGCTTCTCGACTTGACGGTCGAACTTTCTGCCTCTGAGCAGAAAGGAACCCGGACGAGGTTCCGCCGAAGGGCAGAATCTCGTTCGGGGTAAATGAACTACCCGATCTCGTTTTTACGAGTTATACGGGTATTTTTTGGCTGAGCCTACGGGCCCAGGAAACCCACGATAAAAAATGACCTTGTGTCGCATGCAACCCTCGTGGGGGGTGGCTAGATACTGATTCAAGCCGAGCTTCTCGACTTGACGGTCGAACTTTCTGCTTTTGAGCAGAAAGGAACCCGGACGAGGTTCCGCCGAAGGGCAGAATCTCGTTCGGGGAAAATGACCTACCCGATCTCGTTTTTTACGAGTTATATGGGCATATTTTTGGCTGAGCCTACGGGCTCAGGAAACCCACGATAAAAAATGACCTTGTGTCGCATGCAACCCTCGTGGGGGGTGGCTAGATACTGATTCAAGCCGAGCTTCTCGACTTGACGGTCGAACTTTCTGCTTTTGAGCAGAAAGGAACCCGGACGAGGTTCCGCCGAAGGGCAGAATCTCGTTCGGGGAAAATGACCTACCCGATCTCGTTTTTGCGAGTTATACGGGCATATTTTTGGCTGAGCCTACGGGCTCAGGGAAACCCACGATAAAAATGACCTTGTGTCGCATGCAACCCTCGTGGGGGGTGGCTAGATACTGATTCAAGCCGAGCTTCTCGACTTGACGGTCGAACTCTCTGCTTTTGAGGCAGAAAGGAACCCGGACGAGGTTCCGCCGAAGGGCAGAATCTCGTTCGGGGAAAATGACCAACCCGATCTCGTTTATACGAGTTCTACGGAATAATTTTGGCTGATTTACGGGCCCAGGAAACCCACGATAAAAATGACCTTGTGTCGCATGCAACCCTCGGGGGTGGCTAGATACTGATTCAAGCCGAGCTTCTCGACTTGACGGTCGAACTCTCTGCCCTGAGCAGAAAGGAACCCGGACGAGGTTCCGCCGAAGGGCAGAATCTCGTTCGGGGTGAATGACCTACCCGATCTCGTTTTTACGAGTCATACGGGCATTTTTTGGCTGAGCCTACGGGCTCAGGAAACCCACGATAAAAATGACCTTGTGTCGCATGCAACCCTCGTGGGGGGGTGGCTAGATACTGATTCAAGCCGAGCTTCTCGACTTGACGGTCGAACTCTCTGCGGACTTTGAGCAGAAAGGAACCCGGACGAGGTTCCGCCGAAGGGGCAGAATCTCGTTCGTGGGGAGAATGACCTACCTGATCTCGTTTTATACGAGTTAGGGCAGAATCTCGTTCGGGTGGGCGAACCCACGTTATACGGGCATTTTTGGCTGAGCCTACGGGCTCAGGAAACCCACGATAAAAATGACCTTGTGTCGCATGCAACCCTCGTGGGGGTGGCTAGATACTGATTCAAGCCGAGCTTCTCGACTTGACGGTCGAACTTTCTGCCTCTGAGCAGAAAGGAACCCGGACGAGGTTCCGCCGAAGGGCAGAATCTCGTTCGTGGGGGGGGGAGAATGATTCAACCCATCTCGTTTTTACGAGGTTATAGGTTCCGCCGAAGGGCAGATTTTTTGGCTGAGCCTATGGGGGCTCAGGAAACCCACGATAAAAAATGACCTTGTGTCGCATGGTGGGGGGGTGGCTAGATACTGATTCAAGCCGAGCTTTCTCGACTTGACGGTCGAACTTTTCTGCTCTTGAGCAGAAAGGAACCCGGACGAGGTTCCGCCGAAGGGCAGAATCTCGTTCGGGTGGCTGAATACTGAATGACCCCGGACGACCCGATCTCGTTTTTACGATCTCGTTTATACGGGCATTTTTTGGCTGAGCCTACGGGCTCAGGAAACCCACGATAAAATGACCTTGTGTCGCATGCAACCCTCGTGGGGGGGTGGCTAGATACTGATTCAAGCCGAGCTTCTCGACTTGACGGTCAAACTTTCTGCCTCTGAGCAGAAAGGAACCCGGACGAGGTTCCGCCGAAGGGCAGAATCTCGTTCGGGGAAAAATGACCTACCCGATCTCGTTTTTACGAGTTATACGGGCATTTTTGGCTGAGCCTACGGGCTCAGGAAACCCACGATAAAAATGACCTTGTGTTGCATGCAACCCTCGTGGGGGGTGGCTAGATACTGATTCAAGCCGAGCTTTTCGACTTGACGGTCGAACTCTCTGCCTTGAGCAGAAAGGAACCCGGACGAGGTTCCGCCGAAGGGCAGAATCTCGTTCGGGGAAAAAATGACCTACCCGATCTCGTTTTTACGAGTTATACGGGCATTTTTGGCTGAGCCTACGGGCTCAGGAAACCCACGATAAAAAATGACCTTGTGTCGCATGCAACCCTCGTGGGGGTGGCTAGATACTGATTCAAGCCGAGCTTCTCGACTTGACGGTCGAACTTTCTGCCTCTGAGCAGAAAGGAACCCGGACGAGGTTCCGCCGAAGGGCAGAATCTCGTTCGGGGTGAATGACCTACCTGATCTCGTTTTTACGAGTAATACGGGCATATTTTTGGCTGAGCCTACGGGCTCAGGAAACCCACGATAAAAATGACCTTGTGTCGCATGCAACCCTCGTGGGGGTTGGCTAGATACTGATTCAAGCCGAGCTTCTCGACTTGACGGTCGAACTCTCTGCTTTTGAGCAGAAAGGAACCCGGACGAGGTTCCGCCGAAGGGCAGAATCTCGTTCGGGTGAATGTTACCTGATCTCGTTTTTACGATTTATACGGGCATATTTTTGATCCTACGGGCTTTTAAAACTCGACCTTGTGTCACATGCAACCCTCGTTTTTGATTCAAGCCGAGCTTCTTGACGGTCGGCTCAGGAACCCGGACCTCCGCCGAAGGGCAGAATCTCGTTAAATGACCAACCCGATCTCGACCGGGAATTTTTTGGCTGTCAGGAACCCACGATAAAACTCGACCTTGTGTCACATGCAACCCTCGTGGGGTGGCTAGATACTGATTCAAGCCGAGCTTCTCGACTTGACGGTCGAACTCTCTGCCTCTGAGCAGAAAGGAACCCGGACGAGGTTCCGCCGAAGGGCAGAATCTCGTTCGGGGTGAATGACCTACCCGATCTCGTTTTTACCAGTTATACGGGCATTTTTTGGCTGAGCCTACGGGATCAGGAATCCCACGATAAAACTCGACCTTGTGTCACATGCAACCCTAGTGGGGGGTGGCTAGATACCGATTCAAGCCGAGCTTAATTCGCCCGGCCAATTTTTCGGCTGGGGTTTTTGACAAATATTGGATCGTTTCTTGGCCTATGGCTGAGATTCGATCAAGGCTTTGACTAGCTTGGACTGGCTCCGGCCTGGACCTGTTAGGACAAGTCATGACCAGCTTTGACTAGGCTCTGACCAGCTTGGACAAGCTATGACCAATTTTGACCAGTGGCCTTTGAGTGGAAACACTCGGGTCTCCCACGTTAATCGACCTTGTGTCACATCTTGATTTTGTGGGAATCAAGTAAATACCATTCAAGCCGAGCTTCTCGAATTGACGGTCGAACTTTCTGCCTCTGAGCAGAAAGGAACCCGGACGAGGTTCCGCCGAAGGGCAGAATCTCGTTCGGGGAGAAATGACCAACCCGATCTCGTTTATACGGGTTATACGGGCATTTTTTGGCTGAGCCTACGGGCTCGGGAAACCCACGATAAACTCGGCCTTGTGCCACATGCAACCCTCGTGGGGGTGGCTAGATACCGATTCAAGCCGAGCTTCTCGACTTGACGGTCGAACTTTCTGCCTCTGATCAGAAAGGAACCCGGACGAGGTTCCGCCGAAGAGCAGAATCTTGTTCGGGGAAAATGACCAACCCGATCTCGTTTATACGGGTTATACGGGCATTTTTTGGCCGAGCCTACGGGCTTGGGAAACCCACGATAAACTCGGCCTTGTGCCACATGCAACCCTCGTGTGGGGGTGGCTAGATACCGAATCAAGCCGAGAAGCTCGGCTTGATGGTCGAACTGTCTGTCTCTGAGCACAGAGGAACCCGGACGAGGCTCCGCCGAAGGGCAGAGTCTCGTTCGGGGAGGTTGACCAACCCGATCCCGTTTATACGGGTTCTACGGGCATTTTTTTTGGCCGAGCCTACGGGCTCGGGAAACTCACGTTAAACTCGGCCTTGTGCCATATACAACCCTCGTGGGGATGGGCGGCTAGATACCGAATCGAGTCGAGCCGATAGTAGTTCACTCCAAACCAGACTGAGAGTCATACTAACACCTTCCACACCTTGTATTATTATTTCGTGTAATATACCTTCGTTATTTCTACTCTTGTGTTCGTGTTGTTCTTCCTTGGTCCTAAACTGGACCATAACCATAGTGTTTTTGTTTGGGGTTTTACTATTTGCTAATAGCTGAGACCCTATCAGGCGCTACCACCCCGGCTCAGGGTGGGCCTGGGAACAACAGCAATTAAAAGGTGCTTCCAAGTACCTGTAAACCTCCAATCTCCCAATCAGAGGCCTTGCTGCCGGGTGCAGTTTATCGGCATAAATTGATTATGGAAATGATGTGAAGGAACCATTAAAAAAAAATCTCTTACAACCTATTTACATTTTGTGGGTTATTCAAAGCCAGAAAATATTTTTAGACTGTAAAAATTTCTTTGAGATAATAATGATTTACAGATATAAGGTACTACTAATGAACCAATAAGTAGCGGGGTGAAGGTTATCGATCTCGTACGCGTTGCCACATGATTTACGCTTATCGTCCCTTATTCGTTGCTATAATGACTAAAAGGTTGATCGCCAACCAAAGGTGGATGTTAATAGATTTCTAGTGGAAGAGAAAAATCCTTCTTTTTCATTTCAGACCGGCATCTAAATCCAGGATTATTAACAAAATTGTAAACACTTCGGTTTTCCTTGTGAATCATTTTAAATTTCCATCATCAATTTACCATTTGTGAGCTCTGGTGTTATTAAACAGTTCATTATATTCACCTTACGAACTTATAACCAATTTTACCTTTTGCAGTTCCGGGATTTATTAAACAGGTTTTTTTTATATCCGCCTTATGAACTTACAACCCATTTTATCTTTTGCAATTTCTGGGGTTATGAAACAGTTTTTTTTTTTTATATTCGCCTTATGATCTTACAACCCATTTTACTTTTTGCAAACTCTGGAGTTATTAAACAGTTCTATATATTCGCCTTACGATCATACAACCCATTTTACCTTTTGCAAGCGTTGGGATTATTAAACAGATCTATATATTTGCCTTACGATCTGACCATCCATTTTACCTTTTCAACTTTCTGGAGTTATTAAACAGTTGTTTATATTCGCCTTATGATCTTACAATCGATATTTTGCAAACAGTGGTGTAATTAAACAATTCTTTATGTTCACCTTACGAACTTGAAACTCACTTCAATTTTTCATGTTCTGGTGTTAGTGTTTATATTCATCATTAAATTCTCACGACCTTACGGCACGTTTTGAATAATCTTGAAACTCTAAACACGGCTGCTGTTAATTCTAAACCTCTAAATTCGGAACGAATTCCATGAAATAGCTGCCATTTATTTACATCTGCGCAAAACGAACCGGGTTTCATTCTAACTGCGCAGATAGATGCTGTCATCATCCAGAAAAAAATCTTCAGTTTCCAATAAGTATTTACTTTATATATTGATGAAACATGAAGTGGCTAATAATGTGGGACGCAGTGTAATCGATAGAAAATATATTGCAAGGTTGGTGGACAGGTAGTTAGACAGACAGATCAATAGTAAGATAAGTTTGCCGATCGATAATAGGTAAAAAAAAAGTGTATAGCGCGATCAAATAGGAGATAGTTACAACGATGAATGGATAAAAATATAAAGAAAAAATAATGAATTATTTTATCTGAATAAACGCTATTACTAGGAATCACTAAGATCCTGAAAGAGCCATTTTTATTTTCTTTCAACAACAGAAAATATGCGCTTTAGTTTAACAACTGCAGTCCTTTCGACGATACTGGTGTTTGGTTGGGATTGTAGAAGAAAAACATTTCCAGTCTGTATCTCGAATATATCATAAAAAATTACAGCGTTAATACTACATATTTTCGAAAAACATTGGTGTTATTATTCAGCGTATTTTTGATAGGAATTCCGACGAGACTCAGACCTTAAGATTATAATCCATGATATATTACTTTTGTTTCAAAAGGTTAATTGAATATCTGCTTATTTACAGGCAAATATGAAGTCCATGCACTCAAATTCGTAAACAAACCGGCAATAAATTAAGTCCGATTTGAACTGGCCAGGCAGCAACTGACAAATACAGCCTTGATAACCTCCATCCAATTCGATCTACTAAAATGAATAAATTGTCGCTACATGCACAAATTTTATGACCAAATTACAAATATATGTCCGTAGAAAACAATATGGACTAATAAAAACAAGCGTGTAAACATTGTTGAAAGAAATATTGGTATATTAATATTGATTTAATCGTTAAATAGTTTAATAGCAGAAAACGTACGCTTCTTCCTTCATGTATTTTTCCCATTCACGGTATGTGCGATGATGACTCTCCCGAAATTCCTAACCTTTGTAGATGTTAGCAATGTTTGATTTTATACTATTCTTCTCTCTCCCTGTTCTGCCATAAATTTGCAAAAGCTTGATTAGTCGATGTTTTCCCCTACCACTATTTCTTTCAATAGGTTCTGTGAGTGTCAGCTTCTCCAAACCCACTTTCCTTCTTAATGTGATAGAACTCTGAACTTTGAATTCGAAACGCGTCCTTGGTAAGACGATAAACTACATCTGGCAGCAAGGCCTCTGATCAGGAGTTTGGAGGTTTGTTGTTTGTCTGCTGTTGTTCCCCGGGGTGGTAGCACCTGTTAGGTTCCCAGCTGATGGTAACTAGTAAACGCTCCAAACAAAAATTGGTCGAATGTAGTTAGACGCACCCCCGCTAAAAACTTAATTCGAGTGCATTCATGTGACAGTATTAATTTAAACAAGGTATAGTATTATATTTAAAATGTGTATTGCAATGATATATGTTTAAAAAAAAGGGTCTATATTCTCCGCAAAATAATTAGCTTTGAATTTAAAAAAAAAATCTCTATAAATTTCCTCATCCAGGTTTGACCATTTCATATCGCCTTTTGAACCATGACTTCTCTTTAGGCGTTTCTTGATTCTGGCCCAGTATGCTTCTACATGATGATTAAAGGCCCTCGTCACTGGGTCAAGAAAATTCTGATTATAGTTGGCAATTAAATGCCAAAATCCAAATGCAGCTAGCCCATTGTAAGAGGCACAGCGGTTGCTATGAATGACGAGACAGGGTGCGTCTAAAAATATTTCGCCTAAAAATGAAAACTACATTTTTATAACAAAATGAGCAACAATTGATTTTTATAGCAAAATGACAATCAACGCAACACTTCATTCTTCTTTTTATGTGCCATGTCCTTTCTGCACGTAGGCGATCATGGCTCTCCACCTCTCTCTATCTCTTTCAGCTCTCAACAAGTTCCTTCCCTCTTCTTCCTCCCACCCCCTCGACCACGTTCTGTCATCCATACGCTTAAGTCCGCCAGGTATGCCACGCGTTGTTTTCCCCTCCTCTCTTCTGTTAGACCCTTCGCGTTGTTTTCCCTTCTTCCCTTCGATTCGACCCGAGAGTATCAGATTCACCAGGCCCTCCTTTCTCATTACGTGTCTCAGAAATTTCAGCTGCCTCTTCCTGATGTTAAGTATAAGCCTCCTCTTTGTTTGCAACCTCTCTAAGTTCTCATCGTTGCTCACACGCTCGGTTCATGATATCCTTATCATCCTTCTGTAGAACCACATCTCTGTCGCCTCGAGTCTCTTCTTCCTCTTTGAAGAAATCGTCCAACATTCGCCGCCGCGAAGAAGGACAGAGTGTCACGTAACAGTTCAATATTCTTTTCTTTGTTATCAAATATATCCTCCTGTCTCGCAGTACTCTGCCCAACTTTTGGAATGTATCCTTATCTTAATACACCTACAGATCTTAGTGTCGCACTTATTGTACTCTGTCAAGACGTTTGCCAGATATTTAAACTTCCGCGTCTTCTTGATTCTAGTGTTCCCGACCTTCAGATAGCATTTAGTCATCTTAGTGACTACTATACACTCCGTTTTCTTGTAGTTTATGCTTAGTCCCTTCTTACTAAAAAATATAAAAATACATTTTTATACTAAAATTACAAAGAATAGATTTTATGATCTACTAACTGTATATCTAACAAATTTACGTTTTCTCTTAAAGCATACAATTATGTAGAAACTATCTATTTTTCGGCATTAAATTAACCATACAGGTTGATATGCCGCTAAATAAAAACCAACCACTTTCTTATGATCTACAAAAATTCCTTTCTGAGTCCCTTTTTCCGAGAGCTTCCTCATTGATCACATACACCGTTCATAGTATTCTTAGCGTGTTTCGCTATCAAAACATATCTGTTGGCATAAGTCAGGAGAATTGTATAGCATTTAGTGCTCTATAAGAGGACCGATATTACAAATCATTTAGTCCCAATGTTATCTCCATCTAAACAATTTTTTTGTTCCTTAATTCTTAAATTCCTTAATTCTTATGTTCCTTAATTCTTAAATTCCTTAATTCTTATGTCCTTAATTCTTAAATTCCTTAATTCTTACGTTCCTTAATTCTTAAATTCCTTAATTCTTATGTTCCTTAATTCTTTAGTATAGTTCGCTACACAAATCCGTCCTCGGATTTTGGTGTGATATTTTCCGTCAACTATGGAAATACCACCCAGAAATGTTAAATTATTCCAATTGACGCGAATCTATGACTCATTCGCGTTTAAATATATATGACAATACAGAATACTGATATATACAGGATGAGGCAAATGTCGTGCAACATAGGGATTAATAGATAGGTCGAAAAGGTCCAATTTACTGAGAGATTTCCAGAGCTCGCACCATTTAATTTTTTTCTGTGGCACCATTTGAAATCAGTTGTTTATCAGATGCGCCCAAGAAATATTCAAGAACTTAAAGAATGAATGAAATATGAATGCAATATAGGAAACTCTCCGACATGTTAATGAAGTATGCAGGCACAGAATTGAAATGCGTTTTGAAAAATAAGGAGGACAATTAAATAATGAGTAAATACAATTTTAGTGTGTAATTACAGTTTTTAATAAATTATCCCTATAGAGTGTGACTTTTGCCTCACCCTGTACAGGGACGAGATAATTAAATATGAATAAACCGAAACATATGTGTACAAATTACAATATATAAATGCATACATATGCACATAAATGCATATGGAAAATCATAAAATACATGAAGAGAATGATGCATATAGATATCATAAACCGACATATCAATTATATATATATATATATATATATATATATATATATATATATATATATTTATCAATTTATATATATATATATATATATATATATATATATATTTATCACTTATAAACATATATATTTATCACTTTAAACATTATTTTGATAGATACTCATATTTAAATAGACGCTCCGTTTATTTACAAAAACAGTACATTTATTTATTTTCGTCTAACGGGATGAATATTATTAAAGAAATGTGTCTTCTCCGGCAGGATATATATATATATATATATATATATATATATATATATATATATATAGATGCTGTTGTAGATTCTGGAAATACTGGATATATCGACAAATGTAACCAATTCTCTTCTAATAATAATATTAGAAATAGATAAATAAATCAAAACGAACCTCTTATGCTTTTATAATAACTGATAATAAATAAGTACATACCTATGAATGTAGTTTATATAGAAACAGAAGATTTCATACATACCTGCAAGAGAAAAATAGAAAGAATATTAGTTTTTATGACATATGAATATTAGTTTTTATGGCATATAAATATACAGTGTAACCCGGATATAAGAGACCCTGATATAAGAGAGATTTTCTCTGGTCCCAAAGTGTTCCCATACTTACCTAAACAAAATAGACCAAACCCGTATATAAGAGAAACCCGGATATAAGAGACTTCTTCTCCGGTCCCGACAGCTCTCTTATATCCGGGTTACATTGTAGTAATATTTGCTCTAATTAAAATGAATTCCTTCTAAAGTTTTCTCATTCTCTTTTACCCCTAGCAGCCCACGGCATCTAAGTGGGAGTATTGCCCTTGGGGTGAATTGATAAAAAAAAAATAGTTACATATTTATAGAAGAATCTCAGCTTGTCAAAACATTTTCTGCATTGAGAGATTTCATGTTGCGTTAGATAAGTACCTCTATGATTCTACATGAATCATATAAGTTTTGTTAGAATGTTAGAATGATGTCCATTTAACTAGAATTTTGCGCCGTCAGAACAATAGAGAGTAGTCATCAGAGGAACTATAAGTTCTTTTATGCTTTTTTTTTACAACGATATTCACCTTGTACAAGGCCCTGTTTAATTTAATAAGTTAGAAAATCATTGAAAGTGCACTGATTTCTTAATCATTCTTCGGTAAATTTATATCCAGGTCCATTTGTAACATTTTCATTTTATTAACATATCTTTCGTTGTCTAGGTGTGGGATATTTAAAATCAAAAGCAGTACAAAAATAATAAAATAAAAACAAAACAAAAATAAAATCTTTGGGAAACGGAATGAGATCGGCTGAGCTGTACTTCGAGACACGTCGTACGCAAGCAATTTTAAAGTTTAAAATTTATCATCCCTTCATCTTCATAGTTTCTCCTTCGTGTATTTACTATAACAAACATCTATGTTTATATTACACTCATCCCCTTAAATTTACAATGCTAAGCAAAAGTAAGTGAATCCCTAACATAATAATCTAAGAAAATATCTCTATTTTTCCAGATAATCAACAAATCTTAATTAAACTATATATTCATTAAAAAAAAATCCTTTAGCAAACGAATTGAAACAACTTTAAAAGTTTCTATCAAATTATTTGCACTGGCAAATATGTAAATCAAAAGTACACAGCATAAATGAAACGGTTCACTTACTATTGCTCATCTTAATTTTGAATTAATATTTTTTTATTCCAGCTTGATATAAATCTTTGAATGTGAATGTAATTCGTTAGGAAAAACCTTTATTAAACAAATTATATTCTCATTCAAAGATTTATATCAAGCTGGACTAAAAATATTAATTCAAAATTAAGATGAGCAAATGTAAGTGAACGTTTCATTTATACTTTGTACATTTGTTTTACATGTTTGCCAGTGCCAATAATTTGATAAAAAACTTTTAAAGTGACTGTAATTCGTTTACTAAAGGATTTTCTTAATGAATATATAGTTTAATTAAGATTTGTTGATTATCTGGAAAAAGAGACATGTTTTTTAATATCTTAGCAAACTTATTTTGTGCAGCACTGTATATAATTCTATCAATAAATATGCTAGTTTAGTCTAATGAAATCCTTTTAGAGGACGAATTGCGTTACATAGAATTTTGGTTCCGTTTTATCGGTAGGTTAACCAACATTGTTCTAATAAATATAGAAATTTATATATATATATATATATATATATATTAATGCCGTATCAAATATATTTGAACTTAGAAATGTTAAATTGCTATATGCGTTGATATATTTATACATGAAAAGAAATCGATGCATAAGACAATATACAATTTTACTCAGTAAGATATTATCCGTATTGATAGCGATTTTCCAAGCATAGTTGTGGCACAAGGCCGAAATTAAGGAGGCACCCAGTGAAACTCGAACTCACTACTCAATCGTAATTGTTCTAGCGAGACGGGCTTGCTAACCATTACACCACCTCGAGGTGTCCATACCCTTATTGATAGTAACAAATAAGAGATTATGCATATTGACCTGAGGAAAAATAGGCCAGGCAGGTTCAAATGAATTTTAGCTAAACTTGAAAATAAATGCAACAATGTCATAACGGCGGTCAATGGATAAGTAGATTATTGTTTAATCTAAAGACATTCAGTAAGTTTCAATTATTCAATCCTGTTAATCACTAACAAAATAAATATTAGATCGGGTTATAAGTTATTTCCCTTTTGGGGAACCAATTCTAATGACGAATGTATCATCTTTACTAATCATATGTAGTAAAGAATTAATTTGGAATGCACTAACATCTCTTAGTTTTGTATGACAGTGGCAGCGTACACAGTGGATTAAAAAAAATGTTGTTCTCCTCCATGAAAACGTAAGACTACATACAGCAAGAATAACAATAATAAAAAAAAAAAGTGGAAGACGGTTGGTCTGTTCTACTTCACCTGATATATCCACCTGACCTTGTATCAATCAATTATAACCATTTACTCTCACTGTAAATCGCTTTGACGGAGAAAACTAGATTCAAGTGTTTGTGGAAAGATTTTATGCGATGAAAACCTGAAGAATTTTACTCAAAAGATATTGAAAATGGTAATTGTCATGAGTCCTTACCTATAGCTACAGAATGAACTCTTCTTAATACTATGTATACTACACCTCTCAAGAGAGAGGGTCGAATTGAGTCGAGCCGATAGTAGTTCCCTCCAAACCAGACCGACAGTCATACTAACACCTTTCCACATCTTGTATTATTATTTCGTGTAATATACCTTCGTTATTTCTACTCTTGCGTTCGTGTTGTTCTTTCTTGATCCTAACCGGGACTATAACATTAATATTAGCCGTTTCCCTACACGGAAACATTTGAAATACATTCTCCCAGCAGACAGTAATAATCCTTTCGGTAGAAATTTATAAAAACTTTCTCTTAAAACAATTTTTTAGGAAAACAGGTTTCTCAAGTCCATTAATTGTTTTGCTCTTTCCAGTGTTGATGAGGATTTCTCTGTTGACCTTTTATTTGAATGATTATGTCATTAATTTCTCTTTGTGCTATCGACTTTAGTTGTTGGACTAATATATATATATATATATATATATATATATATATATATATATATATATATATATACCTGCTGTAACAGCAAAATTGTCGAAATCGAGTAATCGAATAATTGTCCAATTGTTAGATTAAAATTAGAACTGTTGTATCTTAGAAATGATTAAATATATCTTACTGGAATTCTTCGATGTTTTTATAAAAAATATGGGACTCTACTTTGAAAAATAAGAACGTATTAAGTTCTAACTTGAAATAATAACCCCTCTTGTTGTTGTGATGTCCTGGTCCAGTTTTCCTCTCTACTGTTCCCTCTTTTTTAAACTTATTTACCATTCTGTTGATTGTACTTGAATGGACGTTGAAGATGGAATACAGAGTATGAATGTCGGTACCATTACTGAAGGTCTAAATGATCTTTTTCCTCTCGCCATTGCTCAGTTGGAAAGATATAGTAGGGCTGACACAAAACGATTTTAACCTGTTCTCATTCTAGTTGAACAATAAATAAGAGCTTTTCAGTGATTCTTACGACGAATGGTATCTAGATATACGTCTTATCTGAAAACCCGGAAAAAAGAAATTAAATTTGTTAAGTGCTTTCTTAGATATTAAACATTTCCTGGAATGGACAATTATCGCATGCTGTTACACGATTCGGACAATTTTGCTGTTACAATATATATATATATATATATATATATATATATATATATATATATATATGTGTGTGTGTGTGTGTGTGTGTGTGTGTGTGTGTGTGTGTGAACAATAAATCCTCTACTAGGCACGTATGACTGAATAAATTACGAACATTATGTCTGCTTATTTTGATCATGATCCTTTTATATTCACGAATATTTGTCTGTATTTTCATGCATTTTTAGGAAACATAGTGCTTTGCTTTCGCGTTAACTTCTACACGGCTTTAAATACCATGTCCCTTTAGGATGCAGGAGATCATTGCACTTAAAAGATTCCTTTTATTAATATCTGTCAATTGTCATCATTTCTTTGGAGTTGTTTCTCGTTACCTTCTACACGACTTTAAATGCCATGTTTCTTCGGAACGTAGGCAGAAATGTCACTTTACCGATTCCTTTTCTCTATTTTCTGAGAATTGTCATGAATTCCTTGGAATAGAAAGGGGAGTGTTTCTTCAGGCGATCATGACAATTCAGAAATTCCCTTTTTTTTTTTATAATCTGTGAATTGTCACGACTTTTTGGGAAACATGGTGGTGAAATTTCTCGTTGGCTTACTCAGTGTTTTGCATTTAAAGTAGTCCATTCACTAGCCTGTCCCCAAAGGCCAAAGGAGTTTATCGACCCTACTATTTTCACCACTATGAAAGAAGAAAATGAAATAATTCCATCATACTTAATCCGTTAAAAAATTTCTCAAGAAATATCCGGGAAGTGTTTTAACGGATGACGGAAGTATTTGCATAGAAAGACTATTTGATAACACTTGCTTTTGATTATGATTTTAGGGAAAATATATCTAGTTCAGGTTAATAAATAAAAAAAGAGGAATGTTCTGGAAATTAGGCTTGAGCAGCGAATTCCTTTACAAGATTAAATTCAAACAATCAAAAAGACGGAATTTGAAACATGAGATGACTTTAAAAATGATTTATTGATCCGGCCGCGCGGATATAGGGGAAGCCATCCGGAGTCTTAGTCATCATTCGTTATGGCTCTCTGGACTAGTAGTCGGGGAGAGATGTTGTTCAAGTGATTAAGTTAAAATGTCAGGGAGTTGCGAAAATAGATCGTTTCATTCAGATATAATGCCACCATAATTGTGTAATGAAGATTTTATTTTACAGCATTCATAAAATATTGTAGAAACACAACTTCAAGATAGGCAATAGCATTTTTTTAAAAATCATTTCACCCCAAGCAAGGCAGGAATGGCATTAATACGCAGGGTATTGCAGAGAGTGAAAGTTGGAGGAAAGACTGAGTATGGGGGGGAGGGATTGAGGAAAGAATAAAAGAGGAACGGAATTCAACAAAATGGCGATTGACGTTGCATTTCAATTTTTAAAGATTTTATTATATCAGGGAAGAAAATAAATAAGAAGGGAGTTCCAAAGGCAGGAAGTGCGAGTAAAGAAACTGTTGGAGTATAAGTGGTTGTTGCATGTTACTATTTTAATAGTAAACCGGTGGGACCTAGATGCCAATCAAGTAGCACGCTTAAATTCATGTAGTCAGGGCACCA
>CAHIKZ030000326.1:487500-510000 GCA_903632075.3 Acanthosepion pharaonis
TATTTGGTATTTATCAATCCACCCACGGGGATCGAATGTGGCACAAGGCCTTTTTAATGTGCCCAGCCAAAAATAAATAACCATCCAAACCCGCCGAGGCGGGCCAGTTCCGTCAACCTCCCCCAACGAAACCCTACCCTTCGGCGAAGCTTCGTCCGGGTTCCTCTCTGAAAGCAGAGACTTCGACAGACACCTGACCCGGCAGCTCACAAAGCGCAGATACTACACTTTGATCCTAGCCACCGGGCCGAGCGGGTATTCTTTTTACAGATGCATATATATATTTCTACATTCTGTCGGATTTATATCCATTTACACTTGTTTATATATATATATATATATATATATATATATATATATATATATACTTATATATATATACGTAAATACATATATTCATATATGTATATATATATATATATTTAAAGATATTTTTGTAGGTACAAAATTTAATGATCGAATAAAAGTATAAAATTTAATATTACAAGACATTAAAAAATACACACACACACACACACACATATATATATATATATATTAAATAAAGGACTAAGCTTTTGTCCTAGTCCCCCAAGGTTTGATAAAGACACCTTGGCTAAGGACCTGAAATCCTTCTTTAGAAGAATACGGTTAAAAGCCCACTATGGGGAAAATGATCATACACCTTCTATACTTGAGACATTAAAAGAGACGGATACTACCTACACCCCACAAAACACAGACATTACTATACAGACATTCGAACTAGCTGTAACAAATGACATAAAGAAAAACAATAGCACGTAAGCTGCCACGTGACAATATGACTGAAGGAGAACGTATAGCCCTCGATACACTGACACATAGGGATGACGTAATCATAACACAGGCTGACAAAGGGGTGCGACAGTGATCTGGGGAATCGAAGAATACGTTAAAGAGGCCAACAAACAGCTAGCCGACAAAGAAACCTACAAAAGCATACCTACAGATCCCCTTCCAGAATACCAAAAGAATTAACTAGCTCACTAAACTTAATGCTTCGCAACAATCTAATCGACAAGGAAACATGCACAACACTTACACCCACAAACATTACACCTGCCCGCTTCTATCTCCTTCCTAAAATACACAAAAGCAAAATAATCCAGGAAGGCCGGTTATTTCATCGTTCAACTGCCACGACAAAAATTTCCAAATACATAGACCATTACATACAACCGCTAGCTAAGGAAGTAAAATCCTACATCAGAGACACAACAGATCTACTGAACAAAATTAATCACATACAAACAATACCAGAGAAAGCTATTCTAGTGACTATGGACGTTAGGGTCACTATATTCAAACATTAAAAACATCGAAGGGCTGGCCGCCCTTCAGGAAGAACTTACTAAAAGAAGAAAAACAGGACCCCCCACAGAAGTCATCATAAAACTCATGGAGCATGTCCTTACATTGAATACTTTCAACTTCAATGGAGCACACTACCTTCAAATAAGAGGTTGTGCCATGGGCACCATTGCAGCTCCATCATATGCTACAATATTCATGGGAAAATTTGAGGAAACCCATATCTATCCAATCATTGGTAGCGACTGCGTATTCTATGCAAGATATATCGATGATATATTCTTTGTATACACGGGTAGTGATGACAAACTTACCCAATTCCTTATGACCCTAAACACAGTGCACGACTCAATTAAGTTTGAATATTAAAAATCCACAACATCAGTAACATTTTTAGACACCCGCATTTACATAGATTAAAACAGTAAACTACAAACGACACTACACACTAAAATCACCGACACCCACAACTATCTACACTTTTTTAAGTCTTCCCACCCTAAACACCTCAAAGCGAACCTTCCCTATTCACAAGCACTTAGACTCAGAAGGATATGTTCCAACAATGAAGAATTAAATAAACACATTGAAAATCTGGAGCATCAATTCACAACACGTGGCTATAAACAACACCTAATCAGGGAACAAATAAATAAAGCAATTTCCACACCTAGAGAAGACACCCTAATATACAAGATTAAAAATAAATCTAGCCGCATCCCTCTAGTAACCACTTTCAATCCCACTCTGCCTCCACTATCCCAAATAATCAAACGTCGCTGGGAAATACTACATCTCAAACCAGACCTAAAAAACTGCTTAAGGAACCCGGCCTTCTGGCATATCGTAGACCTAAGAACCTAAAAAGAAATCATAGGTAGTAACCACATTTCAGGGGACAAGGTAATCCGTAAGAAACTGAGAACAAAAACAACAGGATTTTCCCAACCATGTAACAACAAAAAGAAGTTTATGTTGCAACCATATTAAAAAACACGAATTCATTCACTAGCTCAATCACTAAATCTACTTTCAAAATCTACCACGATTCTAACTGTAGAAGTCAAAACATAATTTACCTCCTAGAATGCACACTATGCCAGAAACAATATGTAGGAAAATCTGAATGGCCTTTAACTACAGAATTAATAATTATCGTAAGCGAATTAAATCGACTCCCTATGAGCAGTTATTACCTGTAGAACAACATTTCCGCCTAGAAAACACGATTTCAAAACCCATGCCAGATTCACTATAATTGAGAGAATAGAAAAGTTCAGAGCAGATAACATTAGAAAAATTTTAGAGTCCCATGAAAATAAGTGGATACAACGTCTAAAAACACAATACCCAGCCGGGCTAAATCACAAATTTAACAACATATAATGGTAACAATCAAATCAAAACCTACCCACATTTCTCACCCACACAAGACAGACATGCTTAAGGAGGAATGGAGGCCTCACACTTATACACTCACCCACACGATTATACACACGTACACACACCATACTCACTCACTCCCTAATGAGCCAAATGATAACACACACCTACAGCAATGCACACGCCTTACACATATCATACTCACTCACCCCTAAGAACCAAATAACACACACACAAACACTAAACAGAGACACATCCCTCACCAGGTCCAATAAAACTGTCAAACTGACCAGAGAATTCAGGATAAAATGTATCTTATCCAGTTCTTATCTCAAATAACAACTTAAAAGAGACTGTTTGACCAACACAAGGAATGTTAAAAGATTCATGTTAAAAAGATAAAAAATAAAAAACAAATGAAAACTACAGACAAAAGTTCATTTTCTCCAACAAAAAGACATTCATTTCTGTAGTTCCTTGCTAACAGCAAGCAGAAATATTTCGCCTCCTGATGATGGCCATTTCGGTCGAAACTAGTCGAGGAATTTAAGTGTGTCTAATGATTTTAATTTTTAATTTTTAATTTTTAATTTTCTTATTGTTCAAAAAATATATATATATATATATATATATATATATATATATATATATATATATATATATATATATATATTTAGGGTGTATAAATTTACAAAGTTTGCGGCAGTTTCCTCACATCAAGACAAGCACAAATGTCAGCATAAAGATATGACTGCAAATCTTTCGTTTTTGGGTTAAGTTTAAAGAATGTTTATGGTAGTTGGCGCCGTGTGGCCATGTCTGTCTTCAACGTTTAACATCTTTAGTAGTGTGTAAACTGTAAAAAGTCCCGTTTAACAATCGAAGGATATTCATATCGCGAGCAGGCAGATAGGATTTTTAAATACGGCCCCGCGAGTGGTAATGGACGCGAGGCTCCACCGCTACGTCAGATTGCATTTCCAGACCGAAGGCAGCCGAGTCATCCAACCTTTGCTGCTGTTTATCGTCGCTTTGCTGAAACAGGATCTGTGGCACCACAAACTATAAATTCGAGAAAGATCGATTGTACATTTAACAGCGTCTACCGTAAACTGTAAACTTACTAAGTCAAAAACGAACATATGCATATATGGACTTTTGTCCTGTTTTGGTGTGAAGAACCCACCCAAAAAAAAATATATATATATATATATATATATATATATATATATATATATATATATAACTCCGAGGTAAACAAAATGTGCCCCAGACCATATATGGCAGCAATACTCCATGCAAGGGCGAATGGTGATTTGTATATTTGAAGTATCGATTCCCTGGCGCGGCACAGAGAGCCAACTTTCCACGCAGTGGAAGAAGCAATTGACTCAATGTATTTGTTCCAATTCAGGTCAGCAGTCAGCGTGAGACCGATCAGACGCAGAGAGTTGCTCTTAAGAAGTTAAGCATCAGATATTCTAATGGGGGGCGGGGAAGGATCTCTATGGTGATTAATAGAGAGCAGTTTAGTTTTTGAGGCGTTAAAGTTGACCAGCAAAATTCTTGCCCCAATTAACAACCGATTTGAGGTCCATTTCAAAACGAACGGCCAGGTTAGTTTTGTCACCGACACTAGATTTGTTTTTGAGGCAGGAGTAAATTGTAGTGTCGTCTGCGTAGATGCCAATTTGGGAATCTATGGCGTCAGGAAGGTCATTGATGAAAATAAGGAAAAGAGTGGGGCCAAGGATTTATTTTTCGCCAATAACGCTTTTGTGACCATTTGGTGAATGATTATCCAAATTTGAATAGAAGGCACACAATATAGATTATTAATTTTCGTTTACTGAAATCGTTTTCCAATTGAACAATATTGAAAAGAGAAATCCCATATAACATTTGTGTAAGAAAGACGCCATTTGAAAGGTTACAATTGGAAGAGACCAAAATCAATCTAGAACAACTCTGAAATTCGAAGACGCAGTGAGATAGGGGAACATGACTTTCAAAAACTAAGAAATGTATTATAATTAAAGAAAAAATAAGGTTAGAAACAAAGAAAAGACTAGTGAACTGCTGAGTAATATCAATACTCTTATATGTCAGTGAGTGCTGGACAAGAGTCTTGAAGCAAAAGAAATGTAGTTCTACGGCAGAATACTGAGAATACCATGGACTTAACATGTTAGCAACGACAAAGTTTTAGAGAAAATGGAAAGAAAAAGGACACTTAACATCAGAAGGAGGCAGGTGAAATCTCTAGAAATTTGATACTTACAGGACAGATTGAAGGCAAGAGGTAGAGAGAAAAAAAATGCATAACCAACCTAGCGAGCTTGCGTAAATGGATGGCGAAACAAGTTTTAGGAGAGATAACAAATAGACAATATTTATTGAGCGCTACAAAAGATAGGAAATTGTGGAGAGTCTTGATCGACAATTTCCTACGGGGGCACGGACAAAGAAGAAAAAAGAAGAAGAGCTTTTCCCTCATTTTGTAGCTCGTTTTTACTTAGAGGAATTATTTTTTTTGAATAGCGGTTTCCTTCAACAAAAACACCGTATTTTTTAATGTAGAAATTTCTCACGAGAAGAAGATTTTCTGGCAACAGTAATCTCTTCAAGAAAACATTTAGTCAGATATTATGTTAAATAAGAAATACACCAGGAAATTGATAAAAACACAGAAACTGACCCGCATTCAGTTATAAAACATTGTCAGCATATTCGTCTTTTAGGTTTTATTTAAATATTTCGTCTTCATTTGCCGCAAAACGTGTGATTTTACCTGACAGGAAACAGCCGACACATTTTCCCATAATTCCACGTAATAGCTCACGCTATAAACTTTTCTGATTCACTTTTCAGGAGATTTCCGATTGCTTTTTATTACACAAAGGCTTCCGTTTATCGGCATAAAAGCTCAATTAGTTTGCAATTATCATAAACCAGGCAACTACATTGTGGAATAAACATTACAGAATAACACGGTGAGATGCGTGTAGGAGCGATAATAACAATAATGATTAGGAAAAAAAAACAAAAAACACGCAAGCAAAAATGAATGCAAACAGACGATAACGAAATGACAGGATTATAAAAAGAAAAGTAGAAAAGAAAAGCGGAACGAACAAAACAATGAACTAAAAAAGAAAGAAAACAAAGATAAACAAAGAAAAGATGACAAAGAAAAGGAAAGGAAGAATAAGAAAGCAAAAGAAAGAATGACCGAAATGGAAGAAAGAAAGAAAGAAAATGGAAACAAAAGAAAAAGAAAAAAAGAAACAGGAATGAAGAAAAAAGAAAGAAGGAAAAGAGGAAAAGTAAGAAGAAAAAGGAAAGAAAGGCAAGAAATAGAAAAAAAGAAAGTAAAGACATAACAAGAGATAGAAAAAGAAAAGAAAGCAAAAATCGAAAATAATTAGCGAAAAAAGAAAAGAAAATGAAAGAGCAAAAAGAAAAAAAGAGAATAGAAAGAAAGCTAGAAAATGGATACCAAAGAAACAAAAAACAAACAAAAAAAAACAAAAAAAAAAAAACAAGCGAATAAAGAAATAGCAAAATGGAAAGAGAGAAAAAGGGGAAGACTGTAAGAAAAAAATGAAAGTCAGATAAAAGATAGAAAAAGAGTAAAAAAGAGAAATAAAATGAAAAAGAAAAAAAAAGAAAAAAAGAAAATCCAAAAGGATAAAATAGAAAGAAAAAGCAAAAGTAAAAACAAAAGCAAATAAAAATGAAAAAAAGAAAGAAAGAAACAGAAAAAAATATGGGAATAAAAAAGAAAGACAAAGAAAAGAGAAAACATGAAAGAAAGACGGAAATAAGAGTGAAAAAAAACCCAAAAAAAACTTTGAAATAGTTTTCCTAGTTTCATTCCCCAACGGACACGACAAACAAGGCAAACATGAAGGAAGAATTATGTGAGAATAATTTTCACTTTGATCGCCAAATATATAAATATATTCATACATTTATAAATTATATGCACTGATTGAAAATAAAATTGCTACATACTGCGTATATGTTTCAGTTTATTCAATGTGAGCTTTTATGTTTTCTTTCAAGACCTGGACGATAAGCGCTCTCTCTCTCTTTTCTAGATTTAAACAATGTCTATCCTGGTACTATCATTCCAAGTCCATGCTGTGTCATCCATTTACACCAGCTGGTTTGGTAGCATATTCGCTCTTAACCTCTTAACCCCAATAGGTCAAATGGAGTGTCAAATTCTAAAACCGATTTTCCTCGTTATGTGTCCTAGAATTGAAATGTGTTCAACTGTCTCTCTCCGATATTCGGTCCGTGGCATCCTCAGCATTTTTCTGTAGAACCGCATGAGAAACAAAAAAATTCGTTAGAAAGAAAAGAGTATTGAATTTTTATGTGACATCTGTCCCGTTATATGGCAGTGAATGCTGGACAATCTCCTAACAGATGAAAAAGAGACTTTAGACAACATCAATATAGTTCTACAGAAGAATGCTGTGAATATCATGGACGGATCATGTGATTAATGAGGAATTCTATGGAAAATGTAAACAAAAAGGCTCTCAGACTGGAGGAGTCGATTGTAAAACTCTTAAAACACACCCTAGTAAACACTGCTCGTTACAGCAAACAAGTTTGCAGAATGCAGTCAGGACTTGAAGACAATTTGGAATCTTGCCATGCAATAACGTTTTGTGTTAAACTGGACAAAAATGCTACAGAAACATATGAAATGCTCCAGGCTGCTTAAAGATTGAAATTTATGAGTCGAGCGTCTGATTTCCTCTGGCACAAGACGTTCATCGGCGGTGGAGAAGATGTGAGGGAGAACGAGCGATGCGGATTGGAAGGAATGTGGACATGGGCTTCAGAACATCACAGTTGGTTAAGAAAGACAATAGACCCAAATAACCATAATACACAATTAATCAGCATATATAAATAGTCGAATCAAAACAAGACGCACAGGCCCTGGAGATTACGTTCGATCATGATACAGATTGTAACCCGTTTATGTTGACTTAAGTGTCTTCTTTTATATTTACATACGCTTATGACTGATCAGTTGCACTTTTACCCATTATTATAGCATACTACACACACACACACACACACACACACACACACACACATATACACATATATATATATGTAAAAATACAGAAAAACAAAAATCTGAATATGCAATTATGTAGTATTAATGTTAAAAATAAAGTCGACGTCGGACGTTTCAAAAGATCGATGGACATTTTATTGAAACATAATTAACATTAGAACTTATAAAAATTTCACAAAAACGAGACAATCCAAAGAGACAACTGAAATTTTATACAGATCAGCGTTCCGTTTTTTGTGTTAAATTTTTATAAGTTCTAATGTTAATTATGTTTCAATGAAAATGTCCATGAAGATGGTCTTAAATAGACCGAAACGTCCGACGTCGACTTTATTTTTAACATTAATACTACATAATTGCATATTCAGATTTTTGTTTTTCTGTATTTTTCTTCATACTGTCGGATTATATCCATATATTTGCTTACACACACACACACACACACACACACACACACACACACACACACACACACATATATATATATATATATATATATATATATATATATATATATATATATATTTGTTTGAATAAAAACAGACCACGTTAAGATTCCATGTAATAAGTTATTTCACCATAACCCCTTTAACAGGGTTCTGGATCATCAGACTTTATTTCCAAAAGCTGAAATGAAAAATGAAAAAGAAATTCACACGTTTTTTACGGACCTCATCAAGGATACGTAAAGTTAGTGAAGTGAGGAAGTGAGGTGGGAGAGAGGATATGAGTGTGTCATATGTATCATTTTAGTTTCCTATTTTAACCCCAGTGTGTCGGCTGATGTTGCTCAAATCTAACGCATCTCGTCTCTAGATAAAGGTGGTTAAGGGGTTAGCGATAAGGACTACATTAAGGAAGACGTTCCAACAATATATATATATATATATATATATATATATATATATATATATATATGGTGTCCGAAAATAATGTTTTCACTCTTTGAATCGTTATAACGTATTCAATTTATGTATTTTGACTTGAAAATAAGATTAATACCAGAGAAAGATTACACATTTGAATAACGTGAGAGTAAAATATACAAAAAACATAGAAAAGTAACTTTAATAAGATAAAGGCTACTTGGGGCAATGGCAGAATGTTCATATAATGATGAGTTCACATCAAGTGCTCAAACTGGTTGCCTTTCTGTTCAATACACTTTTCATATCTTGAAGAAATGGACCTACAAACGTCCAGTATCATTTCCTCTGGTATTTGAACACATTGTTCTTTAATTGCTATTCTCATTTCAGCAATTGTTTCGGGTTTCCTGCTGTAACCTTTGTCTTTTAGAAACCCCCACAAAAAGAAATCCAAGGGTGTAAAATCTGGTGATCTAGGTGGGTACTCAACTGTCCCTCTTCTTGGTTCTTGCAATAAACCTATTTTGAAAATTTTCATCCTTATAAGTTCTCACATCACGGTAATGTATTATCTATTAATATTCAAAGAGTATATAAATTATTTTGGGACTCTCTCTCTCTCTCTCTCTCACTCTCTCTCTCTCTCTCTCTCTCTTTCTCAGGTGTTCAGAGTGAAGGAGCCGATCGTAAAACTCTTTAAACCCACGCTACTAAATATCGCTTGTCACAGAAAACAAGTTTGCAGAATGCAGTTAGGACTTGAAGACAATTTGGAATCTCGCTATGCAATAACGTTTTGTGTTAAACTGGACAAAAATGCTACAGAAACACATGAAATCCTCTAGACTGCTTATGGATTAAAATTTATGAGACGAGCGTTTGATTTCCGCTGGCACAAGAGCTTCATTGGAGGTGGAGAGGATGTGAGTGACGGCGACTGCTGTGGATGGGAAGCAATGTGGACGTGGACATCAGAACATCATAGCTGGTTAAGAAAATTCGGAATTCTCTGGATGAAGATTGTCATGAGTCGGTAAAGACAATAAGCATACAGATTTGATGTGGCAACTGTACATACAATTATTCATGAAGACTAGAATATGCGCAAAATTTGTATCCTGTGAGCTCAGTTACGGACGGAAGTAAAAACGCGTTGGTAACAGCAAACAGATAGATGATAGTCATCAAAAACTATCCTGTCCAGACATTGCCCTTGTGACTTTTGGTTACTGTCCAGAACAATCGAGGGTAGTTTTCATAAGACTTTGAAATATAAAGGACTTTGGATGGCTTCCTCAAACCGAAGAACAACTTCGAGGGTAGTTTTCATAAGACTTTGAAAATATAAAGGACAACTTCACTTTGGATGGCTTCCATGCGGCCTTCACGAAGACTACAACTTCAGGGCTAGTTGTTTTAAAGGACAACTTCACTTTTGATGGCTTCCATGCGGCCTTCACGAAGAGGGCTAGTTGAAAATACTTTTGAAAATATAAAGGACAACTTCACTTTGATGGCTTCCATGCGGCCTTCACGAAGACTACAACAGTGCTAGTTGTTTTAGAACTTTGAAAATATAAAGTTGATTTCCATAAGCCTTTGAAAATATAAAGGACAACTTCACTTTGATGGCTTCCATGCGGCCTTCACAAAGACTACAACTTCAGTGCTAGTTGTTTTTCATAAGACTTTGAAAATATAAAGGACAACTTCACTTTGGATGGCTTTGGATGGCTTCCATGCGGCCTTCACGAAGACATACAACTTTCAAAATATAAAGACAACTTCACTTTGTTTTCGGCCTTAAGAGGGCTAGTTGTTTTCTATAAGACTTGAAAATATAAAAAACTTCACTTTGGATAAAGAAGACAAGGGCTAGTTGTTTTCATAAGACTTTGAAAATATAAAGGACAACTTCACTTTGGATGGCTTCCATGCGGACTACAACTTCAGGGCTAGTTGTTTTCAAAGACTTTGAAAATATAAAGGACAACTTCACTTTGGATGGTGCTTCACGAAGACTTCAGGGCTAGTTGTTTCATAAGACTTTGAAAATATAAAGGACAACTTCACTTTGGATGGCTTCCATGCGGCCTTCACAAAGACTACAACTTCAGGGCTAGTTGTTTTCATAAGACTTTGAAAATAAAGGACAAACTTTGGATGGACATGCGGCCTTTCACTTTCAGGGCTAGTTGTTTTTCATAAGCTTTGAAAATATAAAGGCCTTCACTTTGGATGGCTTCAAAAGCCTACAACTTCAGTGCTAGTTGTTTTCATAAGACTTTGAAAATATAAAGGACAACTTCACTTTGGATGGCTTCCATGCGGCCTTCACAAAGACTACAACTCAGGGCTAGTTGCTAGTTGAAAATTTTCACTTTGGATAAGGCCTTCACGAAGACTACAACTTCAGGGCTAGTTGTTTCATAAGACTTTGAAAATATAAAGGACAACTTCACTTTGGATGGCTTCCATGCGGCCTACGAAGACTACAACTTCAGGGCTAGTTGTTTTTCAAAGACTTTGAAAACAACTTCTTTGGATGGTGCTAGCCTTCACGAAGACTACAACTTCAGGGCTAGTTGTTTTCATAAGACTTTGAAAATATAAAGGACAACTTCACTTTGGATGGCTTCCATGCGGCCTTCACAAAGACTACAACTTCAGTGCTAGTTGTTTTCATAAGACTTTGAAAATATAAAGGACAACTTCACTTTGGATGGCTTCCATGCGGCCTTCACAAAGACTACAACTTCAGTGCTAGTTGTTTTCATAAGACTTTGAAAATAAAAGACTTACTTTGGATGGCTTCCATGCGGCCTTCACGAAGACTACAACTTCAGGGCTAGTTGTTTTCATAAGACTTTGAAAATATAAAGGACAACTTCACTTTGGATGGCTTCCATGCGGCCTTCACGAAGACTACAACGAAGCTAGTTGTTTTCATAAGACTTTGAAAATATAAAGGACAACTTCACTTTGGATGGCTTCCATGCGGCCTTCACGAAGACTACATGTACATTGAAGTCAAAGGATCCAATTTTGAAGGAAAATAGAGTTTTGTAATTCATTGAAATTAATAAATGTCCTTCCTGAAAAAGTCTCAAAATGTCTGGAATGTTCTTCATATATTTGTTGAGCACTACACTCTGGCAAGTTTAGGTCGTCGCTCAACCATCTAATTTATTAAACACACAGATATAACTTAAAAGCGGCATGAATAAAAAAATTTAAAAAAAAACCCAAAAAAACAAAAAAAACAAGCATTAGTTTTCAACATGGATTCTACGGAGATAACTCGTGTTTAAACCAATGGAAAATCTTCAGGTCTGCAAGTGATGAATAAAATAAAAGAGAATAACCAAAACCTCGAATCAATAGCAGAAGTCCAGGCAACTGTAAGAAGTCTAATATCCGTGCAAATACAGGCTAGGCGCTCATCGAGTGCAGCAGTCTTGTGAGTAGGGTCGGAGATTAGGATGGGCTTTTAAAAAAACCGTGGGTAAACTTTACACCAAAGTTAACTTAGGCAATTCTACGAACGTTTTGAATTATGCATAAGTCTGCGTGCAAGTATGATGAGTTTATTCGGCATCGTTGTTAATTGTTTTTTTTTATCTTATATTTTTTTTACTTATGTATACCTCGTGAATATCAAACATTTTAACGCCATATATCAAGAAAGACCAATAATATATAAGAAAAAAAATATTTTATTTGTGCCGATACAAACTCTCATATTTTAATACACACGGGCGAAAAAATATCCATAGACAAGGGCATACAGATGTCCCATAATGAACACACACACACACACACACACACACACACACACACACACATATATATATATATATATATATATATATATATATATATATGCGTGTCTGCGTGTGTGTGTATATGTAAAACGTTATATTATATATATCTATATATATATATATATATATATATATATATATATGCGTGCCTGCCCCTGATATATATATATATATATATATATATATATGTGTGTGTGTGTGTGTGTGTGTGTGTGTGTGTGTGTGTGTGTAAGCACATGGCATGAATGTGAACCGACTTTTCAACCCCACCCAACACACACCACACATATACATATATGCACATATATAATATATAGAGATCGATATATATATATATATATATGTATGTATATGTGTGTGTGTGTGTGTATATATGTACATTTATATACATATATCTGTATATATACATGTATATACATACTTATAAGCACATGTCAAGTGTGAGCAGATATTGCTACACATAAGCACTTCTTTTAGGTGTCCGAAACCAAGTGTTAGAAAGTTGTATATAGTGGAATAGGTTATGAATCTACACACAACGGAGGCCTGAATTAAAAAAATAAAATGCAATTCAAGCTAAGCGATCTTTTATGTTTCGTGTTTTCAATGTAAAATTTAAATTAGCCTTTCTTGTATTTGTTCTATACACACTGCATATACTATGATTCATTACTAGTCTGAAGAAGTTCCTCTTCGAGACGTTTTTTTCTAAATTAAACTTGTTGTTAGTTTACCCAATTCATTGGGAAAAGAGCCACTCAAGGTAGAGTGTTATGATTGAGATTGCTGTTAGCGAGGTGGAAGTAAGAAATGATTATTATGAGAACATACAAACTAGACATCCCCTGGTAAATAATTTTACATAATAAGCAACAGTTAATAATGTAATCAATAATAAATAATTAGTAAAAATTTAACAAACAACATTATAAAATAGCTACAAATAACCACATTCAGATGTATAATTATTTCTATTAAATAACTTCTAGAATAATTTGAATTATAACCGTTACCTCTCACCTAATAAGCATTAAAAGACAATAGACACAAATAATCAAAAACATCATTAATCAGCACATATATATATATATATATATATATATATATATATATATATATATATATATATATATATATATGGGTCAAAAAGGACCCAGAGTTCCCGGAGATTGCGTTCGATCACGATACAGATTGTCAGCCTTTGGATTTGACTTCAGTGTACCCTTTTATATTTCCATAAGCTCTATGTCTGATAAGGTATATTTAATATATATATATATATATATATATATATATATATATATATATATATATATATGATTATTTTATGAATAGCAATAAAGTATATCAGAATTGACATATATATATATATATATATATATATATATATATATATATATATATATATATATGTGTGTGTGTGTGTGTGTGTGCGCGTGTGTGTGTGTGTGTGTGTGTAAATGAGTAAAAAAAAATGGAAAAATGTTTTTTTACCAACACGTTTCGTCCTCTGGTGTAAAATATCAGGATTTTGTTCTACAAGTTGTATTCATAAATAGAAAAAAATGTCGTTAGTTTTTCAAAAATTTAAATCAGCTCAAAAATATTCTTAAGGCCAATTATGAAACGTTGGCGGCTAAGAAAAGTTTTCCTTTTGCCTTCATATATATATATATATATATATATATATATATATATATATATATATATATATATATCTCCATACATCACTGCCGGAAAAAAAAAGGACTTACTCAAATCCGTCTATGAGGAAATACTCTGTTCTTGTTTTCGCTATCTTTTGAATGCTTAAAAGCAAGAGGCAATATTTCATCTTTCAATTTCCTGGTCATTTTCTACTGAGTTCGCTGGGCGCCATTGGCAGCCACCAAGCAAACTTCTATAAGTGATATGTTTTCTTCTTCGTCCCGCCAACTTATAGATTTAAATTACTTCTATCATATTACTTATTTTTGTCACTTCGCTGATTGTATTGCACTCTTTCTGTATGTTAAAAGTAGTGTCAGAAAATTTTCTTTCAATTGTTCATTCTGAATTTTTAAGCTTCTTGTCAAGCGATTGTGTCAGTTTCTATGTTTAGCACCCCCACATCAAAGCTAGCATTATACATTCTTATTATTTTCATTACAAAGCATCTCTGTTTATATCATTATTGTATTACGTTTTTATTGGCTTTGTTGTTATTGTTTATTCCATCATCTCTGTTTATATCATTATTGTATTACGTTTTTATTGGCTTTGTTGTTATTGTTTTATTCCATCATCTCTGTTTTATATCATTATTGTATTACGTTTTTATTGGCTTTGTTGTTATTGTTTATTCCATCATCTCTGTTTATATCATTATTGTATTACGTTTTTATTGGCTTTGTTGTTATTGTTTATTCCATCATCTCTGTTTATATCATTATTGTATTACGTTTTTATTGGCTTTGTTGTTATTGTTTATTCCATCATCTCTGTTTATATCTGTTGTGTATGATACACCTAATTTACATAAGCGGACTACCGACCATATAAATATGGGTTGGTACCGGAAGACGGGGAAGATAGTAGAGATTAAGAAACTGAATCCAGAGACTCTGCCCGACTGCGATTTAGTCAACCCATTATGCAGGAACAGTCTTCCCAAGAATATACCAAACTAACTGTAAATATTGTGTACCTATTCTTTGTTTCAATACATTTTGTTAACGTACATTTTGTGTTGTATTATTCCATGCTTATTTAAGCTTCAACAATATCATTATTGTATTACGTTTTTATTGGCTTTGTTGTTATTGTTTATTCCATCATCTCTGTTTATATCATTATTGTATTACGTTTTTATTGGCTTTGTTGTTATTGTTTATTCCATATCATCCTGAAATGTTTCAGGTTTTTCAATTTCTATTTTCATAAGTTTTGGAAGATTACAACTGAACATTAATTTTGATTTGTTTTATACATTTTAAAACCTGCAATTCCTTTCGCAAAACGTTTAACATATCTTGAAATTAATAGGTATATTAGCAAAAAAGGTCGTCAACAGACGTGTGATGGTTTAAAATTTCTCCGTTTATGTTAAACAACACCCCTTCCAAGTCCAATTTCGGCAAAAAAATTTTTCGTGCCTTTATAATTTTAAAACTTTTTCTAATAGTGTTTTTATCGCATCAGTAACGTTTGTGTCTTAGTAGCTTTATTGCCTTACTTAGGGCGAAATGATTAAATAAAAGTAAAATTTAAATTTAGTAGAATAGGTTAGTTGGACAGATTTGAGTACTGCGTTTTGTATAGTTAAATTAAACAAAAACACATTCATGTAATTTATGTGATTAAAACAACATCGAATATTTTCCTGCAATCGAGACAGATTTTCTGGACTTTACACGCATGCGCGACGGAGCACGCGCGCACTCACTCTCTCTCTCTCTCTCTCTCTCTCTCTCTCTCTCACACACACACACACACAGAGAAGCACGCAGGCACGCACTAACACATGCTTGATATATGAACTTGTGGGACCTGTGCTTTATGCTCTATACACTCTATCAATATGACACATTTGAATAATGCATATGAACGCCGAGGTACAACTAATCAATCAATCTCTTGACTTTTTCGAATAAAACCACATACCCAAATACACACATATATATATATATATATATATATATATATATATATATATATATATATGCGTGTGTGTGTGTATGTATGCATAATGGATTCTCTCTTCAAAATATGAGGGCCCAGCAGCTCAGATCTTAGAAGAGGGCAGTCAAACTAGCTGCACATATGATTTTGATTATATTGTTGATGATGGCTTGTGGAGAACCGAATACAAAGAACTGGCGCGCATAGTGCGCCACAAGGTCTCCGTATGACCCTCCGGAGGTGCTGAATTCAGCGTTGGCCTTCACTCAGGCTGAATGTCAACCAAGGTTAAATAGCCCTGTCTGCCCTCTTATGTAACCCATAGCTAAGGGCATAGCAAGAGATTGATTCATATAGTACCCATGGGTATTTGCGCATGTAACAAACTTGGCTGGAATTCTATCTCTCCTTTCCGATTTCTCATTCCAAACCAGCTGTTATTCATTACACAACTATATATATATATATATATATATATATATATATATATATATATTCTGTTTATAGGTTATTTTTATAGATACAAATATTTAAGTGAATGCTCTGTTTATAATAAACAGTATTAAACAACATTTACCGGCCTGAAAGTAAAAGATAGAAAATGTGTATCTTGCGAAAGGAATCGAACCTGTATCCGACACATATATATATTTTTTCTATGAAATAAGACAAGAAATGCACTGTAACGGTGAGAATAACTTTTATTTCCCAAGTACTTTACCTCTCTTTCTGAGATCATTATCTTATTTAATGGTAATATACGGAAAAAATGTTCGTGAATATGAGAGGATTATGATAAAAAATAATGCTTGTAATTTACTCAATCGGACACGCCTAAAAGAGAATTTGCTGCCTAAGTACACAAACATATATATATATATATATATATATATATATATATATATATATATAAAAGAAAGAACAGTAAGATATATAATACGGTGTTCTTATTGATATTTTTTATTCACTTGAAGATGAAATGGAACTAATATTTTTAATTTAATTACAAAATTAAATTTGAAGTTTTTAGCTTCCATTTTTGAAACATGGTTATTACTGTTACTGAAAAAATCATATTTTAAACTACTTAATTTATAATATATATATATATATATATATATATATATATATATATATATATATATATATATATATATATATATATATATATATATGTATATGTATATATATATATATATATATATATGTATATTTATGTGTATAATATGCATATATATAATATATATATATATATATGTATATATAATATATATATATATGCATGTATATATGCATATATATAATAAGTATATATATATATATATATATATGTGTATATATATAATATGTATATATATAATATGCATATATATATATATATAATATGTATATATATATGTGTGTATATGTATGTATATACATAAATATATATATATATATACATATTTATATACATATAATATGTATATGTGTGTATATATGTGTGTGTCTGTTTTATATATATATTATATATTATATATGTGCGTTACTTATTGGAAAGCGCTCAATAGAGTGATAGTGCTAAGATACTTAGTTGTATGGATATGAGTTTGTAACCTTAGGTTTCACGCTTTTGCAATCCTCGGACACACACATACACATATATATATATATATATATATATATATATATATATATATATATATATATATATATATATATATATACAGTTTAATTATCTTTTCGGAAATAAAATTAAAAATATAATTTACTAATAGAATATTCGTAATGTAATTTTGTAAGCAGGAATATGTACCTGTTTTAATTGAACAAGCCATATTATTTAACAGTTCCAGGTTTCCAAATCGTAAAGTCCAAGACAAAAATCGAGAAAGTTTTGTAATTAGGAACGAACCCACTGCCATCAGAATATGATATGTTAAACGTGTAAGATTCAGTCCAGGGAAAAAGAGAGCAAAAATAAAAATCGAGTCACTCTAAACTAAATAAAGAAGTATACTCATATCTGGTTCTATATATGAGCATATACATGGCGTTAAACCATGCCAGAAAGCGATACCAATAAGGAAGGTTTAAGAATGTCGAAAAATGATGCATATAAGACGTTTGAGCCAGTCATTTGAACTTTGAAAGCGGTTCGCATTTGTCGGCGATTCAGTAGCACCTGCGCCCGGCTTACGAGCAGATAATGAAGACTACAATGGCATGACATTTCACAAGAAGAGGCGGCTTAAGCGGAACAGGTGTTAGTTGTATGACTGTCGGATTAAAGTGAAATGAATTCAGTCTAAGTTCAGCTTGTTTTAATCTTCTAGAAAGAGATTGCGATTCCTGCTATATTATATCTATCTATCTATCTATCTATCTATCTATCTATCTATCTATCTATCTCAGTCAGTCAATTCACAGCTATCTTTCTGCATATATACATTATTTTGTCTGTCTGTTTCTTTCTCTCTCTCTCTATATATATATATATATATATATATATATATATATATATCACACGCAGGCACACATATGTATTCATGAATATATAACTATGGAGATACGAACAGAAAAAGATTGATACTGCAACATATATAGAAAGATAAATCATATATCAGTTTATACCTATATTTTAGATATGTCAGTCACTTTGCTACATTTCTGCACATATAATCTCTCTCTCTCTCTCTCTATATATATATATATATATATATATATATATATATTGATAATATTAGTGGTCAATATATATATATATATATATATATATATATTGATAATATTAGTGGTCAATATATATATATATATATATATATATATATATATATATATATATACTCGCGTATCATGGGAATTTTATAAGACGTAATTTTGGCGCTAATTTTAGGTGGGTGTCACAGACTTCATGAATTCAAGCGCCCTACGAGGCTGGCATCCCGCTCCCACCCTTATACTGTAGAAACTTTTAAATATAGCCGTCTCTTTTACTCCAATAGCTTCATACCTTGCACCTCTCGCCTGCGGAACACCCTTCCCAATTACTGTTTCCCTGAGAGCTATAATCTCCAACTATTCAAATGTAATGTCAATCAACATCTCCAGTTACCTTGATCTACCCACTATCCCTCGCCTCATCCTTTCTTCTATCACTCCTATCTGCTCTTGGTCCAAATCTTCTGCAACCCCCTGCATCCTAGTGGCTTCACACCTTGCTCGGGGCGTCATGCTTAAAAAAAAGAATCTATCCATCCTATCTCTAATAGCGAATATTTAAGACCTCCACATATTTAAGTCCATAAAACTGCTTATAAAACGGTATGAAGATACCAATTAATTAAATATATATACATATCTGATGCAGCCTATATATATATATATAAATATATATATATATATATATATATATCCCCGAAATCCGTAATGAAGCAAGGTAACATTACTGATGACCTCATACCGTTGCATTTTATAAATGTATTTTACAAACACACACACACACACACACACACACATATATATATATATATATATATATATATATATATATATATATATATATATATATCGCGTATCATGGGAATTTTGAAGACATAATTTTGGAGCTAATTTTAGGTGGGTGTCACATCATACACGTGATAGCGTATGTACTGCTGTCTTAGGCGACGGCGTTGATCAAATTATATATCCATTTACTGTAGTCAAAAAGTACATCTGTATTTAGAATAATGTGATTTTGATGAAACTGATCTCTTAATTATCCAACGATAATCCATGTCATATTCAAATATTAGTATCGTATTATAAAATACAAACATGGCGAATATGCATCTTTTCCATGGTTTACGTTTATAAGATGTTTAGCTGTTTCTAGTTCGGTTGTTCATGGCAGTACACATTTATAAAAACGAATATAGCGTTACTGACGATACTTTTATCATTGTCTTTTACTTTTTTTTAACTTATTTAACAAAAAGATGGGATAAAGAGACAGAGGAAAAGAGCTTAGTCTATTGTAATTTGGTCTCCCCCAAAAAGAACACGCAAATATACATGATGAAATCATTTTATGCAAGTGAAGGTTTTGGGGTCACACGGTGCTCGAGATGGCGCGTTACACAAGTAGATACGTTGTGTATATATATATATATATATATATATATATATATATTGAGGTAGATGTGAACTGCCATATCTACCTTATTTTGTTCGTATCTACATATTTATATGTTGATGAATATATATATATATATATATATATATATGAGCGTGTGTTTGTGTATCCAACGTGCGCATGCGCTTGTGTTTGTGGAAAGATAAGTCTGATTATCTCTGTCTCAGCTTTAAGCGTGATTCTGCAGCTATCAGTTAGAAGATCGATATCGAATGTTGAAGTTGTAGAACGATAAGTATTTGAATGGAAACTTTGAATAATTGATTGACAAGAAAAGAAGATGGAAACTCTCTCAATATTTATTGAATATTACTGTGCGATTATAGCGAATGACTATAAACGGCTTAGTCAGGTGAATGTATATATATACATACATACATATGAAAGAAAAATACAGAAAAAACAAACAAAAATCTGAATATGTAATTATGTAGTATTAATGTTAATATAAAGTCGACGTTGGACGTTTCGGTCTATTTAAGACCATCTTCATGGACATTTTCATTTAAACATAATTAACATTAGACCTTATAAAAATTTAACACAAAAGACGATGGACATAAGAGCCCAACTAATCCAAACAGATAACTGAAATTTTATACAGATGTCCATGAAGATGGTCTTAAATAGACCGAAACGTCCGACGTCAACTTTATATTAGCATTAATACTACATAATTGCATATTCAGATTTTTGTTTGTTTTTTTTTTCATACTGTCGGATCTATATCCATATATTTGCTTATATATATATATATATATATATATATATATATATATATATATATATATATATATATATATATATATATAGTTAGATTAAAACCCAGGCAACCTTCAGGGTCCATAGATTATATTTTATTTCCCCAGGAATGGGGTTTTTCCTGGTTCCTCAGATCACATTTGCCATTTACAAGTATAAAATAAAATCTCTCTCTCCGTGTATACACACACACACACAAATTATATATATATATATATATATATATATATATATATATATATATATATATATATATGTTTATAATATATAACAGAGGAGGCGTATTAAAAAAGTGAAATTTGCTTTTCACTGCAAATTAATCATTATATCATATGTAAGTATTTTACAAACTGTTTAGAGTAGATTACACAATATTTCAAGCTCAATTTACGTTTATGTTTTTTAAACATGCAATGAGATAAGGTAATATAAAATGTAGATTTGCCTGCGGAATATCGTTACATTATAGTTACATAATTACAGTGAAACCATTAAGTCTTTTTGGGTCGTATATTAATTTTAAATGTTCGTTTTTTTACAGGCTTTTATTTTGAAACGGAATAAGGTCATTAAATTTCAGGGTTTCTCTATTGGCCATCAAAATGACTGGAAACAATCGCTCTAAAAATAACAATGGAAAAGAGAGGTAACAAAGCAAAAAAATAGCTCAGTTTGTTCAACCCTTGAAACTTAGTATTGCAGCCCAATATTCTAAATTATATATCTATCTATCTATCTATCTATCTATCTATCTATCTATATATATATATATATATATATATATATATATATATATATATATGTATATGCGAATTGGACAAAATTTTGACAGTTTTGACAAATAACAATTAACCCAGGGTAATAATTTATTTTTGTTTGTTTAAGATACATTTAGCTTTGAGGCATAAGAATTCATGAAGAACAATATTTTTGAATAGGATAGATTTTTAGATTGGATTTAGATTTGAGCTTTTGAATTTTTTAGAATAGATATAATTTTTATTATAGATATAATATAAATAGATATCATATAATATAATATAAATCCAAGTTAATTTTTTTTTAAGATCTATAACATTTTATATACCGATGGATCATAATTTTAATAGTATTACAGTCTTGTTTATAATTAAGATGCATCTGCTTACAATAAAACAATTTAATGGAGACATTAATTTTGTTTATATCAAGTTGGTTGTTTATATTATATTTTCAATATATATGACATATCGATGAACATATAATAAATAAACAAAATAATATATATATATATATATATATATATATATATGTGTGTGTGTGTGTGTGTGTGTGTGTGTTTGTGTTTGTAAGTCTGTGTCAAAATAAAAGAAAAAGAACAGGATTTACTTTTTTTTAAAGTGCTCAATACAAAATAAAGCAAAGTAG
>CAHIKZ030000326.1:515000-530000 GCA_903632075.3 Acanthosepion pharaonis
GTAATTGGGGAGGGTGTTCCACTGGCGAGAGGTGCGAGGTATGAAGCTATTGGAGTAGAAGAGACGGCTACATTTGAAGGTTTCTACGGTGTAAGGGTGAGGAGCGGGATGCCAGCCTCGTAGGGCGCTTGAATTCATGGAGTCTGGGAACCAGAGAAAGCAGCTCGTCAGAGCAGTTACCATGGAAGTATTTGTAGAAAAAGACAGGAGGGGCGAAGGCGCGGTTGGGAGGAGAGTGACTGCAAACAAGACGCTAGATCAGGGCCAATTAGATTACATATCCTTCTCTGGATCTTGTCAAGAACTCCGAGGTAAGCAGAAGGTGCTCCAGACCATATATGGCAGCAATACTCCATGCAAGGGCGAATGGTTGTTTTGTATATTTGGAGTGCATCGTAATACACTCTTGGAATCTCGTAATGCACTCTCGTAATACTCATCTTAGCTTTTGGAATGCGTCTTTGGCCAAGTGCAATTGAAATACCTAAGATGGCGTATGGGATCGTCCCGAGAGAAGAACTGGTTAGTTATTAATTAACTGAATATAAAAATATAGATTTTAGTTTATAGTGCACTGTGAAATGATATAGAAGAGAGGACATATTTGAAAATTATATCATTTACAATCTAATTATCACTTGTTTATTTTCAAATCTCTCGTGATCCTTTTCTGGGTAATTTTCGATTATTGGACGTTTATGAGTTTCCGGAATCATTAATTAACTGAATAAAAACTTAATCTTCTCTTTTTTCAGAATTTCTTACCGTTTTCTCCATCAGCCGCCTGTCTCAGGTTCTTGCTGGCATGTAAATCCCTCCTTTTATTCGTTCTCTCTTACTCTCCCTCTCTCATTTTCTCTCTCCCACTCTTTCTCTCTCACTTTCTTTCACACTCTCTCTCTCTCTCGTCTTCTTTATCGTTCTTTCTCACTCTCTGTCACACACTCTCTCTCGCTTTCTCTCTCTCAATTTCTCTCACACGCACACACACACTCTCTCTCTCTCTCGTTTTCTTTCTCTTACTTTTTGTCTCTCTCTCATTTTTGCTTTCTTTCTCGTTCTTTCTCACTCTCTCTCACACACTCTCTCTCGCTGTCTCTCTCGTTCTTTTTCTCTCTCACACACACTCTCTCTCTCGTTTTCTTTTTCTTACTTTTCTTTCTCTCTCTCTCTCTCATTTTTGATTTCTTTCTCGTTCTTTCTCTCTCTCTCTCTCACACACTCTCTCCTTTCTCTCTCCCTTTCTCTCTCTCTCACACACACACTCTCTCTCGTTTTCTTTTTCTTTCTTTTTTTTCTCTCTCTCTCTCTTTTTGCTTTCTTTCTCGTTCTTTTTCTCTCTCTCTCTCACACACTCTCTGCTTTCTCTCTCACCCTTTCTCTCTCTCTCACACACACACTCTCTCTCTCGTTTTCTTTCTCTTTTTTTTTTCTCTCTCTCTCATTTTTGATTTCTTTCTCATTCTTTCTCCTCTCTCTCTCCACACTCTCCTTTCTCTCTCTCCCTTTCTCTCTCACACACACACACTCTCTCTCTCGTTTTCTTTCTCCTTTTTTTCTCTCTCTCTCATTTTTGATTTCTTTCTCGTTCTTTCTCACTCTCTCTCTCTCACACACTTTCTCCTTCTCTCTCTCTTTCTTTCTCTCTCTCACACACTCTCTCTCTCGTTTTTTTTTCTTACTTTTCCTCTCTCTCTCTCTCATTTTTGCTTTCTTTCTCGTTCTTTCTCACTCTCTCTCTCTCACACACTCTCTCGCTTTCTCTCTCTCCCTTTCTCTCTCTCTCACACACACACACACTCTCTCTCTCGTTTTCTTTCTCTTACTTTTTTTCTCTCTCTCTTTTTGCTTTCTTTCTCATTCTTTTCTTTTCTCTCTCTCACACACCTCTCTCGCTTTCTCTCTCCCTTTCTCTCTCACACACACACACACACTCTCTCTCTCGTTTTCTTTTTCTTCTTTTTTTTTCTCTCTCTCTCATTTTTGATTTCTTTCTCGTTCTTTCTCCTCTCTCTCTCTCACACACCTCTCACTTTCTCTCTCTCCCTTTTCTCTCTCTTCTTTTTTCTCTCTCTCGTTTTCTTTCTCTTACTTTTTTTCTCTCTCTCTCATTTTTTGATTTTTTTTCGTTTTTTCTCCTCTCTCTCTCACACACTCTCTCGCTTTCTCTCTCGTTCTCTTTCTCTCTCTCACACACACACACTCTCTCTCTCGTTTTCCTTCTCTTACTTTTTTCTCTCTCTCTCTCATTTTTGATTTCTTTCTCGTTCTTTCTCACTCTCTCTCTCTCACACACTCTCTCGCTTTCTCTCTCTCCCTTTCTCTCTCTCTCACACACACACACTCTCTCTCTCGTTTTCTTTCTCTTACTTTTTTCTCTCTCTCTCTCATTTTTGCTTTCTTTCTCGTTCTTTCTCACTCTCTCTCTCTCACACACTCTCTCTTTCTTTTTCTCTCTTTTTCTCTCTCTCACACACACACTCTCTCTCTCGTTTTCTTTTCTTACTTTTTTCTCTCTCTCTCTCATTTTTGCTTTCTTTCTCGTTCTTTCTCACTCTCTCTCTCTCACACACTCTCTCTCGCTGTCTCTCTCCTTCTTTTTCTCTCATCCCACCCTTTTATTAAACTATGATTTGTTTTTTACTTTTTAACTTTGCTTAAGTGTCACATTTTGGAAAAGAAGCGGGAAAACAGAAAAGTAAAAATGAAATAAAAAATGAAATGAAATAAATAAAGAAAATAAATTAAAAATGAATTTAAAATCTTAATTAAAACTGAAATAAAAATAATTAGAAAAAATAGAAAAAAAACAAAGCATACATTTTCATTGTTTCAAAATAGATTTGCAAAATAATTAATCTTGATATGTTTACTTAGAATAAAAATTAAGTTTTATTATTATTTAAGATTTTCTTTTTCTTTTTAGTTTTTAGCAATCAGGAAAAAATAATAAATTTTCTTTGAAATGATTTTTCACAGAAATAAAGAAACTACTTTCTTTGAATTTCTTTCTTTCTTTTCTTTCTTTTCTTTCTTTCTTTTTTCTTTCTTTTTTTCTTACATTTTGTTTGTTTTTTCTTACTTTCTTTTAATCTTCCTTTGTTTTTTTTTCTTTTCTTTCTTTTTTCTTTTTTTTCTTTTCTTTTTCTTTCTTTTTTTTTTCTTTTCTTTTTTTTCTTTCTTTTTCTTTCTTATTTTTTTCTTTCTTTGTTTTCTTTCTTTCTTTCTTTCTTTCTTTCTTTCTTTCTTTCTTTTTACTTGTTCACTTCCCTTCTTTTTCTATGTTTCTTTCTTTCTTTCTTCTGGCATCAATGACAGATATTTCTTTCCTTAACATGACAACGGATGAATACATTTTTTCTTTACTCGCAGGTGATTATAGGTCTTTACCCATATATACTATAAGAGAATAATTATAGAAATATGATCGTGAAGCTGTATTAAAAATCTGTTTAGGAATAATTGCCTCGCGATGTAGATGTGATTAAATGGGGGTCCAGGTGGAAGGGCGAATAAGGTAAAGAATAAATTCGCAGCTGCCCAGGTTTGTCAGGCGGGGGCAAAAGCATAACTTGAACGAGGAATGATTAATCCCTGAAGAAAAAGTTCGTATTATTAAGTACGTATTAAGAACACGTGTCAAATTAGCTTAAACAATTTTGTACTAATTTTATGAAATATGACGTTTTATAAGATGCCTGAAGATACTAACTTAATACGGGTCTATTTTCGTAAATATGATGTCGGTTTTTATTGTCAGCTTACGTTTTGTCCGAAATATCGCCAAATATATTGAATATTTAGAGAACCGGTTGCGTAGCCTTGATGTAAATTGTATTTGTTGTACATGTGCGTATTGATACGTTCCTACAATTTAAAATGGCGCTGAGTAATCTTGCGTAATGCGTTTTCGTCGAACTTACAACGACCGATAGTCTTTTTAACCGATAATGATTTTCAGTTAAGAAACACTTACTATTGTTTACGCAGTTCCGCATGACGCGCCTACAACAAGGCTTGTCATCTACATTGCTATTGATACTAACAAAACGAAATACCCACCCACCTACTAACCGTGCTCATATACACTGTTTGTTTTCCATAAACGTCCTTTGAAGAAACGTAATACTGTTTCGAAAAAAAAAACGCACAGTACGAACTGTCGAAGTGCGAACTGTCGAAGTGCGAACTGTCGAAGTTTTCCAGAAAAAAAAACTGTCTGGCTGGCCATGCAATCTAATATCTTGATCGAGTCGTTTCATCATCAAATTGGTCGATGCAAACACAAGAAAACCGGCCGAGGACGTTCCTAATATAATCAAAGAAATATATTTATTTCCTTATCAATTCCTTATGGGTCATTTAATGCCGAAATTTAAGTGGCTTGGGAACATTAGTAATTTCTTTTACACAAATATATTGCTGGTAATTGTTTTTCCCAAACATATATTGTTGGTATTTTTTAAAAAAAAAAAAACAAATATATTCCTGTAATATTACAAAATAGATTGCTGGTAATTTTTACTATGAAAATTAATTTTCATACTTTCATTTTTTTTTTTTTTTTACTCCAATTTGAAGGTTAACTATTTGCCCAAATAACTGGGATCCTAAGAAGTGCAATCACCCCAGGTCAGGGTGGACCGGGGATAAAACAGCAATTGAAGTGCTTACACGCTCCTCAACACCTCACGATCAGAGGCCTTGCTAACGGAAGTAGTTTATCATCATATCCAGGACGAAAAGAAATAGGCGCCGCGAATGTTTCTACTGCAATAATCAAAAGTATATTGAAAAAAAAAACAACAAAAAAAAAACAAACAAGAAAACGGAGTATCAGCCGAGATTAATCCCCTTCCAGAATATATCCAGTAAACTTTATCCTAGGCCAGAATAATCGCATGAGCTGATGGCATAGGATTCGTTCTATAGCTGTACTTACTTTTCTTGGGTCTTCTAAAATGGAAAAACAATGGTAATGGTAATATCAACCATTTCTTTATGGTAAAGAATTCGGCATTCACTCTGACGAGGCTATTTAAGAACGTTAACCAAGCAGCCAGTGTTCGATTTAAATTCATAAAATTTTTCTCGTAATCTTTCTCGTTTTTCAGAAAAGTAGTTTTCTCAAGTCCACTAATCGGTCGTTCCATTACTGCCAGGAGTTTCCATCCTAACCTTTTGTTCGAAGTAGTGTGGAACATCAAAATCATAATTATGTAATTATCATTATTTTCTCTTCGAATAACATGTGATTTCCATTTTATTTGTTGCTGATGTTGAAAGTCTTGAGATTCGTTTATTTGGCACGGTTTTTCGTTTATTTGGCACAGTTCTTCATCTGTGATTCTGTAGCAGCAGTTCACGAGGTTCAAAGAACGATGGACCTCTTCAAAGACATGCAGGATTTATTCGATCGAAGTCCCTTTTCATCTTTTGAAAAACAACATGGGGATAGCTCATCTAAAGCATGATATCGGACGTCTCTTAAAATACACTTTCTGCATTCTCGATTTTTCCAGTGGACAGGCATGCCTAAAACAGATGGTCATGGTGAGAGGTACTATTATGGTAGATTGAATCGCGGTATCAAAACATGTTCGGACCAAACATGATGGATAACGACTGCCGGAAAACTAGCTCAATGCCGAAGTCTCCCTTCAGAACGTGGGTGATATATATATATATATATATATATATATATATATATATATATATATATATATATATATATATACAGTACTGTTCAATAAAAGTGACTCACCTGATTTGTTTACTTAAAAATGTTCGCCTATTGTTTTGGGGGTCAAACTAATTTTTAACCTTACTAATATAAAGACCCCTTCCCAACCACCTAGTAAAAAAGTTTAATCACCCTAAGGTATTCTATTGATAATTATAATTTTGGATATAAATGAGATTTAAAGAAAAACTCTGTGCAAAAAAAGTGACTCACTTATTTTCTGCAACTAGTGATCAATAGAAACATAACCGAACAGCTTTAAATAAAGAATAATAGAGGTATAATTTATTTATAATATGTAATATAGTTCGAAATATTTCATAATCTATGGGTCCTCCTTTATTTTGAATAACCTTTTCAACCCTTTTTTGCATTGACTTGATTAGATTCTGGCAATTCTCATCTCCAAACATTGAATTCCATTCATAATCAAATCCTATTTGTTGCTCAACTGCTTTCTCGAGAGGCTGTACTTTATAATGCTCCATAAATTTTCGATGGGGTTGAGGTCAGGAGATTGGGGCGCCCATGCCATAACACTCACCTGCTTCTCATCAAAGTATTCCTTCATCAATTTTGATTTGTGACAGGGAGCATTATCCTGCATAAAAATGAGCTTGGTGGGGTCGATTTGCACCCTTTCAGCAGAAGGGAGCAGACAAGACTCTAAAATTCTCTTGTACTGCTCGCTCCTGAGGGTCTTTTCAATAGGTTTTAAGAAACCAGTTCAATGAAAAGAAAAGCATCCCCAGAACATTATACTGAACGGATGCTTGACAGTACTTACTGCTAAATTCAAAGAGCTTTCAAAGCTTCTTCTTTGGATTTTAGATCGCTTATTCTTTTAAATTTAGCTCAACTTTCGTTTCATCGGAGAAGAGAACATTCTTCCAGTCTTCTACGGTGAAATTTTTGTAATAGTGAGCCCATTCAAGTCTCTTGGCTTTGTTGGCTTTGCTTATTAGCGGCTTAAACCTTCGTGTACAAGATTTGTAACCTTGTTCTAACAGCCACCGACGGACTGTTGAAGAGGCAAGACTAACACCTTGCTCTTCGTTTAGACTGGTTGCAATTTCTTGGCTAGATATAGTCCTATTCTTCACAACTTCTCTCTTGATTAATCTGCCAGTTCTATCATCAACATTTTTCTTTCGTCCCCTTGTTTCCTTCCTTGGAGCAGGACTGGCATCATTATGTGCCCTAAGAGCTCGAGAGACAGTTGATTGTGAGGTTATAGCAATTTCTGCAATTTCTCTCGTAGATTTTCCTGCATCTGAGGGGGCAGTAATAGATACCTTAAGTGGTTCTAAGTGGCTATTTCAAGCTGTTTTTATACAGTATGAGGCTTTCTGGAAAATTCTGGAATACCCGAGATTTAATTTAAGCTGTTCTAGAATTCTCTAGAATATTGTTCTGAGTGTATTGTAAAATAGTTTTCAATATTTTGTCAAAAGCTCTTTAAATTTACCAGTTTAAACATTACAATGCGATATCTGAAACACCTTTTTTGCACAGAGTTTTTTTGCTGAATCTCATTTATATCCAAATTTATAATTATCAATAGAATACCTTAGGTGAATAAACTTTTTCCTAGGTGGTCGGGAAGGGTCTTTATATTAGTAAGATTAAAAATTATTTTAACCCCAAAAACAATAGAAAAAAAAATATTTTTAGTAAAAAAAATCAGGTGAGTCACTTTTGTCGAACAGCACTATATATATATATATATATATATATATATATATATATATATATATATATCCTGTTGCAGACGCCCGCGTAGGAATATTAGTGTTTGTTTAGAACCCACAGCCCCTTCTATGTAGTTTATAGTGTAACTATTTTGAGTAGAGCTAGTTACGGTTTCAACGAGAGAGAGAGGGAGAGAGAGAGAAAATTTATCTCAAGCAAAGTTTAGAAGATAATTCCCAGCGAAGAATTGGTATTTCAGCAGATTTGCATAAAAACATGATTTTATTATGATCTATCTATCTATCTATCTATCTATCTATCTATCTATCTATCTATCTATCTATCTATCTAATAAGCGGTTTCTGAACAAGGCCAGCACGCTCAAATCCTCGGCCAGGCTGAATTGTTATTTCATACCAGCACAAACGTCGGTCGACTTTTGAACGGCTCCGTATAGCCACTTTCGCTCACAAGGCCACTTTCATCCGTGGCATGGATTTCAATGATGCCATACGCAAGGATCACTTCTATGATATGACTGCATCGAAATAAAGTTACTGCAATCATACCCAGCCTCATGATCACAGACCGACGTTCTAACCACTCGGACAAGCGTATATATGGAATATTTGTTTTAGAATAAGATGTTTATATAGGAACTGTTCAGCTGTTTTAGTTTCATATTTGTCTTATTAGATTTATTTTTTATCTTTTCCGTATATATATATATATATATATATATATATATATATAAGAAGGAGCGGATCTTTTCTCTTTGGCCTTTCTGTCTGTTTTCCTCTGATGGCGGTTTTTCTTCTTAAATGAACGCGAACCTCTTCAATGTTAAATTGTCCATGGACAAATCGTGTTGCTTTGTTTGGATTTCGATTTTTTTGCCTTTCCCGCCGTTTTTCGTGCAAAACAATTTTCTTTGTCATTTAGGGGCTTCAGAAATACGCAAAATTAAATTAATCGTCCATTTCTCTTCGACAGCAATTTATGAAAGTAACCAAGAAAAACTGCCATTTCTAGATGGAGTGAGGAATGAAAATTTATCGGCCAGCCAAAGAAGTTACTAAAAAACGAAAAAAAAAAAAAGAAATAACGAAAAAAACATCATTCTGATATTTCGTCATTTGGCGCGGTTTTTGGATTTGCCTTGAGCCGAAAACTTTTTTTAGTAGCCTATAGTATAATTTTTGCCAGAGGGGTCGGGGAGTCGCGTATGTTTGTGTGTGAGAAGAGAGCGTGAGAGAGAGAGAGAGAGAGAGAGAGAGAGAGATAGACAAGAGAGATGTTCGACTATTGAGAAGATTTCTCAGTCCGCCTCATTTCTGACCAAATTAGCAAAGAGATATTTTTGGCAGGACTTCTCCAGGCTAAGATGTTTTCCTCTTGTACACATACGCACACACAACATATATATTCATGCTAATCTCTGTATATATATATATATATATATATATATATATATATATATATATATATATATATATATATATATGTATGTATATAAAGTTGTAGCCTCTGTCTGTATGTTATCGAACTCCTCCAAGGGTTTTGGAGATAGACCCCGATAAGTATACATATTCGCGAAACTACATTACCCAGGATACTTTGATAAGTATATTTAAATTTGATCAAAGGAGTTCCCACGACCCGCCTCACCCCATTGATTTTTTCCCATTTGATTTACATTAAATGTAAATTTGAGCAAGGGAATGACTCCTATCCAAAATTGTTATTGTGGAACACCCCTATTCTATATTCAGACTCTCCCACCTATAATAAGTAGGAGTAGTAAGAGTAACAAGGGAGTCGCTCAGTGGCTCGGTCTGAGTTCAGTCTGAAGTCGGACGACCGGCTGACCGGTTGAACTCTCTGCCTTCGGGCGGGGAGGAACCCGAACGAGGCTACGTCGAAGGGCGGAGTCTCTTTCGGGGAGGTAAAGCGACCCTGAACACGTTTATACGGGTTCAATGGGCATATTTTTAGCCGAGCCCACGGGCTCGGAGATCCCACGTTAAACCGGCCTTGTACCACATGATGCCCTCGTGGTGGGGGGGTGAATAAATATAGTCGCTCAGTGGGTCGGTCAGTCAGTCGATGCCGGACGACCGTTAATCGGATACTAAAGTATCAGCGACCACAACTAGATTACTTTGCGTTATACCTATTATATCAAGTTCCTAACGTTTTGTACGTCGAACCTATTTTAGGACCGACTTAGTACAAATACAAGACTCCACTGTGAAATCACTTTATAACAGAAACGTAAAAGGAAAAAGAGAGAACATGGAGGTCCCATCGGCAAGATCAAAATGAGAGACTAGGGACGTCAGGTTGAGCCAGAAATCAACAATCAGTGGGATGTGACTTACAATACATATTTATTGCGACAATTCAACTGTCATAATAAATTGAATTTTTTTAACAATTCATTCAGTTATTGCATCAAATACACACCAAAGAGGGCAGATAAAGCTGCTTTTGCCCAACTCCCCACATTGAAATTTTTTTCCCTTTTATTTAAATTAAATTTAAATTTGAAAAAGAGAATGGCTCCTATCCAAAATATAAAAAAAAAACAAAGCCAGACGATGGAGGCGACATCAGCAATATCACTGAGTAATATAGAAATGCACCATTTTTCTCTACAAATCATAACAATACTTTGAAATCAATCATCTTACAAATAAGATGTGTGGCAACAGGGCGCAGGTAATTCGTCTAGTATATACATACATAAATATATATATATATATATATGAAGAAAATTATACAGAAAAAACAAACAAAAATCTTAATATGCAATTATGCTGTATTAATGTTAATATAATGTCAATGTCTATTTTAGACCATCATCAGGACATATTCATAAAACATAATTAACATCAGACTACATTCAAATTCAACATGAAAAAGACGATGGACATAAGAGCACGACTAATCCAAACAGATAACTGAAATTTTTATATAAGATCAGCGTTCCGTTTAAATATGATCACGTCGTCGTCACGTGGGCGATGTTGTGAAAACGTATTCGAAGATGATTTCAAAATATTAAATAAGCTCGATTGAACTATTGACTCATATAAATATATATATATATATATATAGTATATATATATAGTATGTATATATCCTATTTATATATAAATTCTGGTTAATATATATATTATATAGATATTCAGTATATGTATATATATATATATATATATATATATATATATATATATATATATATATACAAATGTGTGTGAAAAGTGTATATAAATATAAATAAATATATATATATGTATAATTATTTATATATTATATGCGCGGTACTTATTAGAAAGCGCTCAATATCAGAAATAGAGCTAACATATTTGGTTGGATAGATGTGAGTTCTTGCTGACGATCGCTAAAGCGTGAAATCCAGGGTCACAAACTCACATCTATCCAATATATATAATATATATATATATATATATATATATATATATATATATATATATATATAACTATATAAATGTAAGCAGCTATACTCGCCTGGCAAATCCTTAGGTGTTTCAGCTTGTAATTGAACAAACTAATACTCAAGGGAAAAAAAGAAAGAACGACGAATATGTACTTCCGGCGAAAAAATCGTCTAGAATCTAAGTTCAGAGTCCAAAGAAAAAAAAAACTCCGATACGAGTAAAGGAAAAATAACTAAGCAAAGTACTCAATACGCTATGTAGAGGAAAATAAGTAAATAAACCTAAAGAGCCAGACCAACCTACCTAGGTTTCACGTACGCGGATCCGCCCTGACGATCCTCGTAGGTGAAACCTTGGTAGGGTGTGCTAAGAGTCGAATTCTTTAATGTTTAAACTAACATTTATATGCCATAGCTTTCTCAGATCAGTGGCTGGAAATGGCTTTAAATGAATAAAATTCTGTCAGAATATGTCGTAGTGCATGCGCGAAGAACAGATATTTACCATTTACGGGCATTCGTAAGATGACAATGTAACAGAGAGAGAGAGACAGAGAAAGAGACAGACAGAGAGAGATAGAGATAGAGAGAAAGAGACAGACAGACAGAGAGATAGATAGAGAGAGACAGACAGACAGAGAGAGATAGAGAGAGAGAGAGACAGACAGGGAGATAGACAGAGATAGATAGATAGATAGAGAGAGAGAGAGAGACAGACAGACAGACATGTAGAGAGAGAGAGAGAGAGACAGACCTACAGACAGACAGACAGACAGACAGACAGAGACTTAACTCAGAATAAGACAAATCTTTTAATAAATAAACTTTAGAATATAATCCCCTGAGAATAATTGTATAATTTTCAGCAAAATATCTTAAAACATCATTTTACTATGATCTATCTATCTATCTATCTATCTATCTATCTATCTATCTATCATTTGTGTATCTCTCAAAATACAAAATTTCTTTCTTCCTTTCTTTCTTTCTTTCTTTCTTTCTTTCTTTCTTTTGTTCGTTCGTTCATTTTTTTCTGTCAGGTTGGATCAGTTCCCTTAACCTAATACAGCCATCTAGAATTTTCACTGAATAATGCTAGATCAGTGATTAATGGATAAGCTCTGGATTAAGGAAGAGGATTATGAGAAAAACAAACATTTTTAATGTGAATTATGTGTGTATATGTATATATATATATATATATATATATATATATATATATATATATATAGATAGATATAGATATAGATATATAGATATAGATAGTAGATTTATACATATATATTATTTATATATGTGCGGTACTTATTGTCCTTACTTAATATCAGTGACAGAACAGGCTGAGTTGTATGGTTGTGAGTTTGTAACCTGGGTTTCACGCTTTTGCGATCCTCAGACAAACTCCCGAGGAACGCAAAAGCGTGAAACCCAAGGTTACAAAACATCCACAACTCAGTATATATATATATATATATATATATATATATATATATATATATATATATATAATGTCGAAACATACTTTCACACATGCACATATGTGAGTTTGTATGTGTATGTATTAGTAATGTGCGTGCGTTTTGTTGGAAGTGAATACTCAGTACCAGGTTATAACATCTGAAAATGTTTAAATTCCTTAATTATAATCTTTATGAAAATTGCTGATAGAAAAACTGCGTACGTGACAGATACAGTTTTTCATATTTACAATGTACCCCAAATGTTGTGTCTGTGTGTGTCTATTTGTGTGTGCGTGCGTGTGTGTGTGCGCGCGCGCGTGCGTTTGGTTAAATAATATCTATCAACATGTAATCTTTAGCAAATTTTTCATTAATTTTTTTCAAATTTCCGAATTAATTCATTCAAATTATCGGTAAATTTAGCAAATTTTATATTTGTTTTCATTTTATGTTATTTTTCAAGAGTATTTTCAAATGTTACTACGTTCGTTTTCAAGGATTCTGTTTTGGCTATATTTACGCAACTGTTTTTGCGTTTTATATATATATATATATATATATATATATATATATATATATATATATATATAAGCATGTGTATTGAATAGTTAACAAAATCAGAAGCAAAAATGCATTTTCTCAGCTCCATTCAATAACAGGCATCTATCTATCTATTTAAGTTCCATATCTATCTATATCTATCTATCTATCCCTATCTATTATCTATCTATCTATCTATCTATCTATCTATCTATCTATCTATTTAATCCTATCTTCCATATCTATCTCATCCTGTTCCATTTCTATCTATCTATCTATCTATCTATCTATCTATCTATCTATCTATCTATCTATCTATCTCAGTCTTTTCATGTCTATGTCAGTATGTTCAGCAATCTATCTATCTGTCTATCCTATCTGTCTGTCTGTCTATGTTAGTTTGTCCTTATATATATATATATATATATATATATATATCGAAAATCTGTTCATATATATCTATTTTTAAGCCCGTTTTATCTATGTAATCGGGGTTCTCGAAATTTCCTATCAAGATTGAGTAGCTCTACTAATTCCGTCTAAATATGGAATGGCTTCTTCTTTCAACCACTCTACACAACATTTTCACACTGACCTCCCTAGACGCACACAACCGATTCCAGTTTTCATGTATTGCATTTAAATTTTTCCGTGATAAATTGATTTGAAAGATACGAATGCCCGTTCTCTCACTGCATATATAAGTTAAGCGCTTGTACCAAACTGTTCGTAAAGCAAACTTTAAATGATATACAACCCAAGAGATTGGTGAACAATAAAATAAATTAAACCCAGAGATGTACTGTCTAATATATAAATATTCATACACACCTAAACATCATATATACATACATACATATATATATATATATATATATATGTGTGTGTGTGTGTGTGTATGTGTGTGTGTGCGTAAAAGTATATGTGGCATATGTGTTTATGCATCATGCGGAATTATGCAAAGGAGAAATCGACAAACAACAGTAGTAAATCACAGAGACTAACTTACCGACGTAAAGTTTTAGTACTTGAACTAAACCCGTGTTATGTAAATGACATATCCTTAGAGTCCCTCTTAGATGCACAGCAACAGACTCTCAACTGAGAGGATTAACGGGACACCTTGTGAACAGGATTCTGGGCCTCGCCTCCAACTCTGTCCAAGTACAAGTTTTCCCCACTACCTCCGATAACATTCTTTCTTTCTTTCTTTCTTTCTTTCTTTCTTTCTTTGTCACATTCATCATTCTGTCACATAGACACATAGATCTGACACTCAGCTAAATATGCACTTGGGGATACAACACACGCCTCTTTGGATAGGAGGGGTTAATAAGCAATTCTTTCAATGAACATTACTTTTCTAGTTCAAGCCTCCCTGTGTTCCCATTAACTTCTTGTTTTGCGCTATACTAAGCTATACTTATTAAATTGCATCACGACCTGTTCCTATTAAATTTGATATTTTTTCCTAACCACACAAGAAATCTGTATTTGGACGCAGTAAGTAACCAGGATTTTAAAAGCTGTTTTACCTGTTCATGCTACTCTCATTTGTATGCCCGACGGAGCACAATCTTTCTCCATTTGATCGTATGTCGTACGTAGGATAATTTAGTCAGTATGGAGGGCCGATTCCGATTTAAAAAGAGTGCAAGAACACAATGAAAATAATTGGGTGTTTTAATATATTAAATTTATTTTTAATTTTATCTTAATGCTTGGCGTCGTTTATAAAATAGAACTTATTAAAATTCAGATAGAGTAAATCCTGAGTTAACAGACTGATGGACAGGAACACGTCTGCAATAACAGTATATATATATATATATATATATATATATATATATATATATATATATAAATATAAACAATATTAACTACGAACATAGCCACAATGTGCTAACCGTTTTCGGAAATTAAAAACATCCCTACCACACACTAAGACATACACATAACGCACACACTCGATTAAGCTGAAAAATCGAATCATCCTTGATAATTGCTAAAGGTATAGCCGAAAGCGCACGGAAATATAAAACATTTGGACAGTTTTTACACACCCTTTGTCCAGAAAAGAAATCACTTGTTCGAACACAAGA
>CAHIKZ030000326.1:540000-642500 GCA_903632075.3 Acanthosepion pharaonis
CTATCACTTCAGCAAGTACCTGACTCCACATGTTATCCTCTACAATCAATAGCAGCATCTACTGCAAGGAAATTTGAGTCACTGTGTCGTGCCAGAAGGTTTTTTTCCCGTCAGAGTCTATCGTGAACATTTACAAATCTTTCATTTGTCCGTGCATTGAATACTGTTACCATATCTGGTCAGGTGCTCCTGCTATTCTTGACAAAATCCAAAGAAGGATATGCAATGTAATCGATCCATACTTGGCACCCCGACTTCAGTCACTTTCTCACCAACGTGACATGGCTTCCACCTTTCTTTTATACAAATATTTTCATGGCTACTGCTCTGATTTGGCGCTTTGACCACGTTTGTTTAAGCGTGCAACTAGATTGGCATGTAGGTCCCACTCTTTTAATGTTGAATTAGATAAATGTAACCGCCACAACTATTCCTACAGTTTTCTTTCTCACATTTAGCACCTGTGGAACTCCCTTCCTTTTTCCTGCTTTCCTGATAACTACACTCTTCAAAAATTGAAATGCAACGTCAATCGTCATCTTCTATCTTCTTGAACCTCGTTCAGCTTTTATCATTTCATTGGTTCTCTCTCTACCCAGTCTTTTCTCTCAACTTCATCCGCTGTAAACCCCTGCGTACTAGTGGCATTACCTCTTTGCTTTGGATTAAATGATTAAAAAAATATTCGGGCTATATCAGGCTGAAAATGGAGTATTGCTGCCATATATGGGATGGAGCTGCACAGTCTTCTCTTTTCAGTCTCGATAGTGTTCAAAGGCGTCACTGCGTCCTTTTAATTGATGACTTATTTTACGTTTATGTTATGGTAATTTACCCACATATGCATGGAATCTCACAGCTATAAATAGGAGCAGGAACTGCCTTTTAGGGAGTGAGGTTTCCAGCAGTGAAGTGAGTCAGCCGTTCACTTTCGCACAGACTGATCGTTTCAACTCTCTGTCTACGGACGGAGAGGAACCCGAAGGAGGCTACGCCGAATGGCGGCGTCTCCTTCGAGGAGGTAAAACCGGCCCTGAACCCGTTTATACGGGTTCAAACAGGCATATTTTTGGGCCGAGCCCACGGGTTCGGGAATAGCCGCAATAAACAACCGACCTTGTGTCACATGTTGCCCCAGTGGGGGGGGGATTCAATATCGTGAGGTTTCCAGCAGTCAGCTCTGACAGTCGGACCGAACGTTGCCGTAACACTTTCGTTTGTATATGTTTGTATTACTGTTTCTGTTAATATATTATATATTTATTATATATTAACTCAGTTCCTCTCTTGTGTCTTTATTTCTGGTCTAAAAAGGCCACAACAGATTACAAAGCCTTTCTCACAGATGAAACGTCGCAAACCTCTCTCTTCTCTATCGTTATTTCCATGTAAAGTGTTCACATGAAGTACATTCCTTAATTCCTTCAGTAATAACCTTCCCGGTTATAACCCGCCATGCTACGCATATTGTAGGGGAACCACCTCCATTCTCTTCCTATTTCATCGGCGAGATGTAAGTTCCACTGGAACAGCTTCTTCCCAGGAACAACTGTTTTGTGGAACTGACTCCCAAATGGATGCTTCCCCGATCTATACAATCTTAACGTGTTCAAGTCTAAGGCTAATCGTTATATTCCACACATATTTGCATAAGTTGTGGCCCTTATTCTGTAACACAGGTGACCCTTGGGCAAATCTATCTATCTATCTATCTATCTATCTATCTATCTATCTATTATAGGGTGTTTGTATTTATCTATAGACGATAAGATAAACAAATCGAAATGTCAAAACAATAGTGGGTAATCAAAGAACAAAACAGAGAAAGTTTACAGAATTCACACAATTACAAATAGTAACACAAATAAACTTCATAAAACCAGGCGCATAATACTACATTATAACACAATAACGTCCACAATCGAAAAGAATTCATGTAAATCTTATAGAAAATGTGTTGCAACTACGTAAAAATCAATACCATATTCATTTAACAAACAATAAAATAATAGCAACCTTAAAACCGAAGCCGACATTTACAAAATAGAATGTAAAAAAAATGTCCCAAGAAAAACATTGGCGAAACATCTAGGAATTTAAATAAGATCTCGTATGAACTCAAAAGGAACTTTCTACAAAAGAACACGCTAAATACATTAGTCGTTCATAGTAATTGGTCTGATCATAATTTTGAAGGCTTCTAGCCACATCAATTTGAAACACCGGTTTCCATACGATCACGGAAGTAAAGCAACGTCGATCCTGGTCAGTACTTGGGAGAATACCGGATGCTGTAAGCTCCGATGTACGGTTGAAGTATTGAATAATGACTCGGATCTCAGACTAGCAATCGGATGTTCCAATTCGTACGAGGTTCGTTATATTCACTCACGCACAAATACCCTTGAGAAGCTAAGTATGTTGAGGGAACCACATCCTCCCGTATCAAGAAATACAATTGGAATGGCATAGCTGTAAGGGAAAAAAATCATGTTAATATTTAGGAACATGTGTTATGATTGTATTTTCCACTTGACTGAGGAGAAGCCCGGTGAATTGTATAATCAAGGTTCATACTCCGAATGGTAGGGAAAATGAGATTGTTAGTGGAACAAGAAGAATGGCTGTGGACGAGTAGCTTTTGAGGGTTAAAAACCAAATGTAATTTTCTTATCGAAAAACAACAACCAAAAGAAAAGAAAATATTATTCACTCTTCCCGTGAGCGATGTCACTTTCGTTCTCCGTATATCAATATATGTAAATTCAAATCTATGGTTTCTGTTGTTATGGTAAATGGTACAAACACGAGGAAATTGCTCGATGAATTACTGTATAATCATAACAACACTTTGTCTTCCAAATTCTTCCAAATTCGGACAAACATCTACTGTGAAACAATTATCACTAACAAAGAGCTTAAAAATCTTTTGGCAAATATACATACGCACACATGCGCATAGATAGTTAGACAGAGAGAGATAGAGAAAGTAAAATAAAAATAGATAGATAGATAGATAGATAGATAGATAGAATGAGAGAAAGAGAGAATAAAATTAATATAGCACCATATCAAAGTATGTGAGTGGGTATGACAATGAGTGGGTATGTCAGGGAGTGGGCATGACAGTGAGTGGGTATATCAGTGAGTAGGTATGTCAGTGAGTGTCTTTTTCCTGAAAAAAAATTACTTTATGTTTAGACTATTTCTCTGGCACCAGACATCTTTTAGGATATCGAACACTTCAGTGGTTATTCAAAATTTATTCAGCATGATATAATGTTTTACACGAATCTAACGCCTTTCCTATGCATAAGGGAGGGAATACTTCTCTATGCATAATGCGTGAATCTTACGAGAAATAGACCCCCAATGAACCTTAATCTCCATTCAAACTAACGAATTTATTGGTGTAGCTGTGAATCACACATTTCTCCCCATATATATATATATATATATATATATATATATATATATATATATATATATGTGTGTGTGTGTGTGTGTGTGAGAGAAAGAGAGAGAGAGAGAGAGAGAGAGAGAGAGAGAGAGTGTGTGTGAATTATAAATATGAAACCCAATTACCCTATTCAGATGGCCATTTCGTCCCCGGGAGATTCTCTTTGGGACTTGTCAATACAAATACATTTGTTAAAGAAATGTATTCTAAAATTGTTTTAAAAAGAAATTTGAAAAATAAAGATTAAGATAGGAAGGAAGAAAAGAAAAAAGGAGAAAAAACAAGAAAGAAGAGGAACAAACAACATATAAGGGAAATGGGATTTATAGAGTGATAGAAACTAAGGACTTAGTTTAACAGGATTTACTTGGATTACTTAACCACGGGTTTTCATGTATACATATCCATAATACTACGCGAATATCTAATTGTTACCTATTATATATATATATATATATATATATATATATATATATATATTATAAATGAACTGATTTAAAATATGCTTAAAATCAGTTAATTTATAATATTAATGCTCTGTAAATTTACACTATTTGCACTATTTTAAAAAAATAAAGATATCAATAAGAACACCGGATTACATATCTTACTGTTCTTTCTTATTATATTATTATTATTGGACGTTCCAAATTTGAAAATAAATAAATAATTGTTATAATTCTTTTTCTATCCTTTGCAAATGATTCAAATTTTAGTATGTTATTATGGATGATAACGATTACCAGTTGTCAAAATTTCAGCTTTTCACAATTGTTATTTCTAACAAATATTGGGTTTTAAAATTTTGTCCCTTAGTTTTGAACGCTACTATATATATATATATATATATATATATATATGTCAAAGGCAAAATTGAAAATATTTTGGGACCTTATCGAAAAGTAGTGTTCTGATAAATAATAAAGCGAAAAATATTAATATGCAACCCAGTGTGCCTGAAAATTTTATATATATATATATATATATATATATATATATATAATATATTATATATATATATATATATATATATATATATATGCATGTATGTATGTATGTATGTATATTCATTTCAACTGAAATAACAATATCGTTCGTTCTACGAATGTCGAATATTTCCTGTATTTCAGCATTAATAAGATAAGCATAATATATATTTTGATATCCTTCATTTGGATATTGGAGATGCATACTTCACGCCGGCAAAGCGACATGAAGATCGAAGCATCAATTGCAAAAAGACAAAATATGTTATCCTGAAAAAGAGAAACCATCCAAAATGCTAACTACGAACTGAAGTAATTCATGTATCTGAGAAATGTTTAACAAATCACTAACAAATGTGAAACCGTAACCCTGAAAAGCACATATCAAAAGATGCCTTCCGAAAGCTAAACGAAGGATTAAGAAACAGGAAAATGTCATTAGAATCAAAGAAACTAAACTACTATGCAATATCAATTCACTTATCTACTATCTATATTTCTCATGTTGTCTGTCTGTGTGTCTGTCGTGGGCGTTGTTACCTCGCCCAGGCCGCATTTCTCACCCGATTTCGATGCGGTTTTCATCACAAGTTTGCAAGTGGCTGCCTTAAAGACATGGCACAGCCCGATTTTTCAGTTCGGACTCAGGTTCCGAAAAACTCGATAATCGAAAAACTCGATAATCGAAAAACTCTGCTTACAGAAGGAATTATTGCATTTCAACCAAATTTGACACCCTCTTAGAGTCTACCTTTAGAAGTGTTGTCCATAAGTTTTATGACCACGGACCCCTAAACAGCGCGGAAAATCGATAAAACCCAAAAGCCGATACGCCCAGATTGCACCTGAACCGCATGTCAGTTTTTAGCGAAAACCGATCGGATATATGAGGAGGCCATTGGGAGTCACCATGTGAAGTTTCAACTCTGAGCGCCCCCCAAACAGAGTGCAAATGGACAATCGGTCAACCCTTAAAAATGTTTTTCCGGTTGGATATTTCCTAAATGCAGATTAATTTAAGGTCACGCTAGCCGCGGGAAGAAACAGGTTAGTGCGTGCAGTGCTGTATGAGTTGTACGATTCTTGAATCAAGCACGGGCAACGCCGGGCCATGCTTCTACTATGCCAATAAATCCAGGATAACTCCCTCACAAATGATTCAACTTGAGGTATTTGAGATGTTGCTCTATAGAAGGATACTGAGAATAGTATAGATCTTGAATGTAAGCAGCAAAGATTACGTTTAGGAAAATGTTAAAAACAGGGGACTTATATTAGAATCAGAAAGTAACAGTTGAAATATCTAGGACGCATAATGAGGATAGATGGCTTGAAGAATTTATATTCACAGGACATACTGAAGGTAAAAATGAGCAACCTACCTAAAAAGTTTGTGTAAATTGATGACAGAATAGGGGTTAGATGGATTTTAGAAAAAAGTGCGACAATTGATAGGAGTTCATAGAGAGTCGTGGTAGCTCACGTTCTTAAGGGGTACGTCTCATAAAAGAATATAGATTCATTTTCAAGAATAGTTGTGTGGTAGAGAATTTAATAGTTGTTCTAAAATCTTTAGCGCTGAAGATAGAATCAGCAGGCCAAAAATCGAATTCTGTCTAAAGAAGGAATAATTGTTGGATAGGAATGGACAGAGAAAAATAAGAGCCCAAGGAAGAAGACGAATGGAGAGAAAAGAAGGAAGAGAAAATAACACATGATGAAGAAGGTGTTTAATAAAGATGTAAAAAAAAACAAAACAAACAATAATGCACTTAAAACCAATCGAAATGCGTGGAAAGATAGAGTAACAAACAAGGCGTTTAATCAAGACGTTAAAAAGATCAATCAAAGCCAAGAGAATTGGCGGGAAGAACAAAGAAGGAGAAATCGTCTGAAGAGCGGGAGTGTCAAACTGACATACTTTAAAAACAAGAGCAGCAAGTGGAGCAAATAGATAAGCCATCGGGACAAAAGTAGCAGGCGTGATTTCGTGTAATCTGTGCAGACAATGACTTTGTCGCTTAACAGCTGCATAAAGACGAACACAAAATGTGATAAACTTTAAGGGAAGAGACACTTGGCCGCCATTTTTCCAGCAGACGTTATGGTAGCACAAGTCTAAAATTTATCTTTCCTTTTTTTTGTCTCCTGTTTATTTTATCGGCTTTGGTTTGTGTGCATTAAGTTTATTTGTTTTGCGTGTGTTGGAAGGGGTGTTTTGCCAAATTTTCAAGAATGCTTGTGAGGGTGAAATAGTTTGCTTTCTTTTGAAAGTCAAAAATCTTTGCTTTTGTTCTGCCTCTTTATTTTCACAGACAATTTGTTATAAATTTCGTATAATTTATAAACGCCTGCTATTGTCCTTTAGACATCATCACTATTTCTACTGTCAACGTTTGATTGTCTATACTTGCATATGAATCAAACTTTTAAGAACAAACACTAGCAAGACTACCAGAATCATACCATACAATACTATCTAATAATATACAACCATCCAACTACTGATAAGTTTTGCCAGTGTGTTCGGGCAGTGTTACAATTTTTGTATGTTTCCTTGCAGACAGTGGCCGTAGGACAACTAATCGTCAGTGGGAACAATAGTGTCTGGGCGTGATAAAAATCCGATGCGATCACAGATGACGCTACATTTTTCAAGGTCAAACAAATTCCATCATACACCCGAAAATAGATTCATATTATTGCACACCGCTGCAAATGACGTAATCTGCGGAAAAAATAGAAATCGTTTACACTTTGTCACTCCAGTTCGTCTAAAACTGACCGTATGGTGAAAAAAGAAACTGTTGTTTCAATTAATTTGCACAAGGGTGTATATATATATATGTATATTGGAGGCACGGTGGAGCAGTGGATAGCGGCTTGGATTGAGGAATCGCAGAGCCGAGTTCGAATTCCAGTCGAATCCATTACATTCACTTACGTGCTAATACCCTTGGGAAAGGTATGTATCCTCTCCATCTCCCTCCAGCTATGGGTAAAATAGCAGGACAGACTGGGTTCTATAGCCTTGGATGGCAACTGGTCTAGGAGAAGGACAACTCTGAATTCAAAACCTGCGGAGGGTCGTTTGGGAACCTTGTGGCATGCACCAGGTTTCTGTATTCGTCCCTCCAAAAAGTGTGGCTGGTCCTGCACGAGGCCTTCACCACTATAATCAAATCTCATGTGCCGGTGTCGGGATGTCGGTTTCCTGGGGACTTATCGGCCTGACCCTCATACGTCGAACGCGACGGGAGAGTCGATATATATATATATATATATATATATATATTTAAAAAATTATAATATATATAATTATAACTATATATATATATATATATATATATATATATATTGTTTAAAAAATTATAACATAAATATGTTATGAAATCACTACAAAAATAGCCATTTTGTTTCAACACCACCGGTGTGTTATCAAGTGATGATGTTGAATTTTAAAAAAAAATCTATAAAAAAAATCTCTCGCTCTCTCTCGCTTTTTCTCTCTCTCTCTCTATATATATATATATATATATATATATATATATATATATAACTGACATGGTTAAATATATTTCCTCTTTTCAGGAATATATATTACAGTAACTTTTACATGTCTGTTTCATAGAACTATTTTTGATGCAGAAGGAACATTTACTATTTATACAGTTCTATTTTAATACCTTTTACACTTTCATGTTTTATCTATTAAGTCGACACTTTGAAACTTGCAGTTAGATTTGGTAGCCTAACTTGACACTGATAATAACTGTTTTCTATTATCTATTGTTCATTACTATCAAATTAATTTCACTACTATTGGAATGGAAAAAAGTAGCTGTAATAACATACAATTTCTTTTTACAATATCCTAACCCAGTAATCTCCTCACAAATGAAGAAAAGACTTGAAGCAACCAACAGAAATGTAGTTCTACAGGGGTTCAACGATGTTTTGGAGAAAATGGAAACAAAAAAGACACATATTTAACATAAGAAAGAGGTAGTTGAAATTCCTATAGAGGAAGAGGACTGAGAAAAATTGACATTCAAAGGACATGCTGAAGGCAATAACAGACAAAGGAAACCAGCGCATATTTTTTCCTAATGATCTTGTAAAAATGGTTAGAAGAACACGGATTAGGAGAGATAAAATTACAAAATAGCCAGAAAGTACAGCAAATTTCTTAATATTCTAAAAACATTCTTTCATCCCTTACGTATATTTGAAATATCATTATATTCCATAGTAGGATTTTTTAACATACTTCTTTAATTATTTACTGTTCGTTAATTCTTTTATGTACCTGTAGCTGTTCCGGCATTCACCCGGGGTGGGTTGAGCCGGTTCCAATATTGGAGTTTCATGGGAATTTGGAATTCACAAGCGGTCCCCTACCCGCATGTATAGCACACGAGGTTTGATTATAGTTCGTGAAGGTTTTGTGCAGGACCATCCACACTTTTTGAAGGGCCGATTACAGAGACCTGGTGCACTACGTGCCACAAGGTCCCTAAACGACCCTCCGCAGGTTTTGAATTCAGAGTTTTCCTTCTCCTAGACCAGTTGCCATCCAAGGCTATAGAACACAGTCTGTCCTATTTACACATAGCTGGAGAGAGAAGAAGAGGATTCACAAGGGTATTAGCATGTAAGTGAATGTAATAGATTCGACTGGAATTCGAACTCGGATCTCCGATTCCTCAATCCAAGCCGCTATCCATTACTCCACCGTGCCTCCTCTTTTATGCCTTAGCGTTCATTAGACATTCTTTGATTCTTTACTATTCAGTCAGTTATGTGTTATGTGTGATACCCGCTTAGGCGATCATGTATCTTTCGATACATGACTGGCAGATTTTTCCCCGCAATAGGTTGCCATTTTTTTCTTCGATAGACCAGTTGCCATGCAAAGCTATAGATCTCGGTCTGTCCTGGTATTACCCATGGGGGGGGAGAAGAGGGTTCATACCATTCTCAAGGGTATTAGTACGTAATTGAATGTAATGGATTCAACTGGAATTCGAAATCTGCTCTCCGATTCCGCAATTCGAGCCGATATCTATTACTCTACCATACCTTCTAATTCCTTACTATTCTTTAAACATTTTCGTATCCCTTTTTATGTATTAACGAATTCCTTACACTTCTTTAAACATTATATTTTAACTCAATATTCATAACATTTTTCGTTCCTTAGTATTCTTTAAGCATTCTTTTATTCTTTAGTATTCTTTAAGCATTCTTTTATTCTTTAGTATTCTTTAAACATTTTTATATAGTAAAACCTGAACCTAATTTTCGTCTTCGAATTGCTCAAATTCTTTCCTGCTTCTATGTTTAAAACTTTCAACATTAATTCTATCAGCATTTTGGTTCTTTATTCTCTTTCACTCCTTAGTATTCTTTAAACAGTTTTATTCCCTACTTGTTTTAAACATTTTCCATTCATTTAAACATTCTTTTATTCCCTATTATTTATTCATTAAATAGTACTTCATTCTTTACTATTCGTTAAAATTCTTTTATTCTTTAGATAGTTTCCATTCTTTACTGTTCTTTAAACATTTTTATGTTCTTTAATGATCATTAAACATTATTCTATTATTTACTATTTTTTTGAATATGATTCTATTCTTTACTGCTTATATAAATTGTTCTATTTTTATTGTTCTTTAAACATTATTCTATTCCGAACTGTTCTTTAAATGTTATTCTATTCTTTAAACATTCTTCTATTCCTAACTGTTCTTTAAATATTATTCTATTCTTTAAACATTCTTCTATTCCTAACTGTTCTTTAAATATTATTCTATTCTTTAAACATTCTTTAAGTTCGTTAAACACCATTCAGTTCTTATTTTCTTTTTCATTTTTTATGTGCCGTGTCATTTCCGGACGTAGTTGATCATGACTCTCCACTTCCCTCTATCTCTTGTAGCTCTCCACTTAAGCCATCCACTTGTTTAAGCTCGCCATGTATGTCATGCGTTGCTTTCCCTTTTTATCTATTCGACCCGTGAGTATCAAATTCTCCAGGTCCTCCTTCCTGTCCCAGAAATTTCAGCTTTCTCTTCCTTATGTTAAGTATAAGCTTCCTAGTTTACTGTTCTTTTAAAGATTCTTCTATTCTTTACTGTACTGTAAAGATTTTTTCATTCTATACAAGTCTTTAAAAATTGCTTTCTCTTTCATCATTGGAAGCAAAAACATAAAATAAAATGAAAATAAAAAGAAGAAATGCGAATCATATATTTGTACCCTGATTATTTGTCACTTATTTCATCTAATCTCAACAACATTTGAAGGATTTCTTTTCACCATAACCATTTTTCATCGTCATTTTCTCATTTCTGTAAGAGGCACTTCCTTTATTTAATTATTTACTTCTTTCTGCATTTACTTAGAGCGAAGACCATTTCTTCAGAACACAACTCTTTCTATACACGTCGATCACAGCATTTCAAACCCTTTTAAAGCTCATAGCAAATCGTCTGCTGTTACTTCTTGTCATTCTGTGCTGGCTGTTTGCATTTTATTTTCTCGTTTCATTTCGCGCCAAGATTTCGCCTCGTGACTCAACATGGCCGACAACATAACTCGATAATGAAATTGGTTGAATGTCAGTACTTCCTTGCCATTTTCCGTTTTTTTTCTTATATAAGTTTATTGTTATATTTAGTTTTTAACAATATGTAGTGCACACTAAAATAAGACAAACTTGTAAAACATCTCACCCAAAAGACACAAACAATTGATATATATGAACATACAGTTGTATACATATATAAAAACCTACTGAAAATGTACAAGTGTCAGTGTCTGTCTCTCATGATATATACATATACATACACACACATACACACAGACACACGCACAAACACACACATATCTATATGACTAAATACTCTGACATGAATAGAAATAAAGTTTAACAAAAATTTATAGATTTGCATGCATATATGTGTATGTGTGTGTGCGCGCGCGTGTGCGTGTGTATGCGTAAATATATGGATTTAAATTATTTATATTCGTATGTATATTCAAAGAGAGAATGTGAAATCTTGTACCCGTACATATATCTTATACATACGTCTACACTATTTCCTTTTCTCTTTCTCACCTCCCACACATATATATATATATATATATATATATATATATATATATATATATATATATATATATATATATATGTGTGTGTGTGTGTGTGTGTGTGTGTGTGTGTGTGTGTTTTGATATAGTTTTGTATGACCAAGTTCTGTATATACTTTTATTCGTATTTTTTGTTTTGTTTTTTGTCTTTCCCGATGTTTTTCTTTTCTTTTGAGGGCACAAACCGTAAATTTGAACTTGGCTCGAGGAAGTAACACAAACAATACAAGTAAAAATAGAGGAAAACACACACACAAAGAAAAAGAATCACTTATATAAAACGAAGATAAAATCAAGCTAAAATATTCCACGCCTACCTTCGCCATCTCTCTCTCTCTCTCTCTCTCTCTCTCTCTCTCTCTCTCCCTTTCAAAGAATGCTACGAAACAATCAGCAAACTGTGATACAAGCGAACAACGAAAATAAACAAACAAGACTGACTTTGGGTAGAGGGCTGTATCCACGGAGCAGGCAATTTGCCGACTTCTGTATTTTTCGACCGTGAGCTGTAAGTGTGGAAATCAAGAAGAGAAGCAAAGCAAATACAAAGAGAGAACAACAAATAAGAATGGCGTTGGATTGAGGATGAATGGGAAAAACAGAAACGAAGACTTAAATAGACTGAACAAGATCGAAAACAGATTGGGATAGATAGATAGATAGATAGATAGATAGATAGATAGATAGATAGATAGATAGATACGAAGAAGCTGTTAGTGATACCTGGGTATATAACTGTCTGAGACCAGGGACAGACACACACACACACACACACACACACACACATATATATATATATATATATATATATATATATATATATATATATATATATATATATAAAGACAATCCTTAAAAAATCCATATCGGTTATAAATTATTTCATAAATATATTTAAATATCCATCTCTTCAAAACGAAGATTTTTTTTTAAAACATGAAATCAAATTGTCCAGACAAAAGAAAGAGGGAGAGGACAAAAGATAGGAAAAGGAAAAAGAAAAAAATAATGAACGAGGAAAAAAGAGAAATAAAAATGTCAATATAAAATTTCAAAAAAGAGAGAGACAGTGATAGATAGATAGATAGAGAGAGAGAGAGAGAGAGAGAGAGAAAGAAAGAAAGAGAGAGTGGGGGAGGGAAAGAAAAGAAAGGAAGAATTAAATATGAGCCGATAGATTGACCTAGAAATTAATTTTTTCCTTAAAGGGCCGAACAATTTAATATACAGGGTAAGGGAGGCGGTGTTACTTGCATTGAGTTCTCTTTGGATTAAGGTCCTCCTTGGATTTAGCTCCACCAATTACCAATTGGTATTTATATATATATATATATATATATATATATATATATATATATATATATTCATAGAAATTTGTGTTTTTATTTATACAAATATACATAGAGTCCATATATATATATATATATATATATATATATATATATATATAATGAACTCTCCTGTCAACTTGGACGTATGGGGATCCGACCAGCTTACTCGGTCAATCTATAGTCCCGCTAGTGACTTGCATACAAGTCCACAGCGAGGCTCCAAGCCGATTTGAATTCAAAGTTGTCCTTCTAGACTGATTACCATACAAGGCTACAGAACCCAGTCTGTCATGCTATTTATCCATAGTTGAGTAGAGAAGAAATGAATTCTCAAGGGTAATAGCACGTAAGTGATTATAATAAATTCGACTGGAATTCGAACTCGGCTCTCCGATTCCTCATTCCGAGCTACAATCCATTGCTATATATATATATATATATATATATATATATGTGTGTGTGTGTGTGTGTGTGTGTGTGTGTGTGTGTGTGTGTGTGTGTGTGTGGAACTATCACATGCTATTCCGGCAGAGACTAATAAGGGCGTGAGTAAGCGCGCTTTTGAAGTTAACATTGAGAAGATCTGGAAACCAATAAATCGGTATTCGCAGAGCCGATATGGAAAGAAAATCATCCTATTCTGAGATCGTAACTCTGAAAAAAAGACATGGAAGAACGATAAGACATCAACTGAATAAATATTGTTCTTTTTTTTTTTTAATCATTTCACACCAAGGCAATAAAGCCACTCAGACGGAAAAAAAAGAGGTTACTGAGTTTTAGGGAATATGAGAAAAAATAATATTATGAGAGATCAATAAAAGAGCAAGAATCAAGAAGTTTTGAAGGTCAGAATTGTCTGGGAAGCAAGAAACCGGAATAGATTTCCAAAAGCAAGAGGTTTTTTTTCTGTTTTTTTTTTTAATCTTTGAATTATATTTGATATTTGAGAGTGGTCATAGTTTGAAAAGAGGATTACAGACGATGACATTTGAAGCCTTTTAAAATAGCGGTAATGTTATTTTCCCAAGTTAAAGAGTTAAATTAAAAAGCAGATTGTGAATCAGAATGGAAGACAAGTGTTAGTAGGAACAAAGATTTTAAATGATGCGAATTTTCAAGATATCTTCAAGTTTAAAAGAAATAATTACATATTTCTGATTTTATTTTTCGTCGGAAAATAATTCATATTGGGGAAAAAGAAGAGAGAGTAAAAAACGCATTTTTGTTATTACTAAATATAATTTGATATATTTATTCAGGATTTGGGATTTGAGATGTACTCAAATAAAAATAAATGTAGAGGAAGAAGAAGGCGTCATGAAAAAAAAAAAGAACCAAAAATTACAGACAATAAAATTAACGACAATAAAATATAGATTGTAAAAGAGGAAGAAGAGGAGGGGGAGGAGGAGGAGAAGAAGAAGAAGAAGAAGAAGAAGAAGAAGAAGAAGAAGAAGAAGAAGAAGAAGAAGAAAACAATTATGATATAAAATAGAATAGACAAAGCAAATGAAAAATAGGGAAAAGCAGAATAAGAAGTTAAGAAGAAACTGAATAATAATAATAATAATAATAATAATAATAATAATAATCAATAATGAGAAGACGATGAAGAAGAAATTATGAAAATGAAAAAGAAGAGAAAGAATTAAAAGAAAAACAGAAAAGAAGAAATGATGAAAGCAATTATAGAAGATAAAGAAGGTGAAAAAACTGAATATTAATAATAATAATAATAATAATAATAATAATAATAATAATAATAATAATGAGAAGAAGAAGAAGAAGAAGAAGAAGAAGAAGAAATCTTGGAAAAGAAAAAGAAGAAAGAGAAGTCAATGAAGCAAAACAACAACAATAAAAATGAAGTAATGATGAAAAAAAACTGAAGTAGATAAAGAAGATGAGAAAATGCTGAAGAATTTTAAAAAATCGACGAATAATAATAATAATAATAATAATAATAATAATAAGAAGAAGAAGAAGAAGAAGAAGAAGAAGGAGAAGATATCATACGTAACAGAGGATTAATAGAAGAACAAGTACAAGAAAAAAGAAAACAAATAAAATTGAGGAGAGGAATCGCAAAATGATAAAAGAGAAGAAAATACAAATAAGTGATTTCCCATGATGTCAAGCCAGCCAACCAACAAACTAACCAATCATAATTGGAATATTCTAATTTTCTAAGTCTAATTTTCCAAGAAGATGTTCGATGCATGCTTCTTCTATGTGCCGTGGCCCTTCAGGATATGGCAGATCATGACTCTCCTTAACTTCCGGTCCTAGTGTCGTTTTGCTCCCTCTCCTAATCCCTGTTCTGCCAACCATTCACACAAATTCGTTTGGTAGTTTATTCGCTGCCTTCCTCTGTCATTCTTACCTTCAAAATATCCTGTACGTGTCAAATTCACCAAGTCCTCTTTCCTCATTATGGGCTCTATAAATTGTACATGTAACTTTCTGATTCTAAGTATAAAGCTACAGTCGCTTGTGGCTTGAAGGGTGAGAGCATTTAAAGAGAACAAAGTACAAAATGAAGCTTATCAGATAAAACACCTATTTTCTACCGAAATAATATTTGCCAAAAGCCTGGGGAAACATTTCAAGGTTTTTGGTAGGCGATTTGCCAAGCATCAGGCAACATTCGATGGCGTCATTTCGTTTGAATTTTTGCGCCATGCTCCAAGACAACGTTACCAAATCTTGCCTATTGTCAATCACAAACAGATACCATGAAACCCATTGGCAGACTGACTCAGTAGGCAGATTACTAATAAGCATCAGCTGCCTTCATATTTCTATTCAGAGGTACAAACACCTCGTATAACGAAAACATACTATCGATATTCAATAAGTGAGGGCTTTCGTAAATATTAAACCAGCTGAACTCACAACTTATTACTAATGAATTTAATTTGTTTGGTTTGGTTTGGTTTGGTTTGTTTTACGGCATATCAGCCTCAATGGGTTAAATAATGTCGACAATTTTTTTTTATTGCTGGTAATATTTTTTTTTCAAACATGTATTGCTAGTAATATTTTCCTTCAAAAAATCTATTTCTGATAATATTTTTTTTCAAAAAAGTATTGCCGGTAAGATTTTGTTGCCTAAAATGTATTGCTGGTAATAATCTTTTTACTAAGTATTTCTGGTATTAAGACTTATTTTTAAACTTTCATAATTTTTTGACCCCAGTTTGGGGGTTAACTATTTGCCCATAGCTGGGACCCTAGCAGATGCTACCACCCCGAGTCAGAGTGGACTTGGGAACACCAGCAATTAACAGGTTGTTCTACGCACCTCAAAACCTCCTGATCAGATGCCTTGCTGTTAGACGTAGTTTATCGTCATACCTAGGACGGGAATTTAATTGATTAAACAATATATTATGGGTTTTTATATACATACACCACGTAGATTTGTTTCTTCAAATAACTGTTTCACTTTTTCAATTCTTTGTTTGAATAGTATCGATCCCCAACTTGGCACACCTTACTAACAAAGATACCCGACAGGCATGGAAAACTAATGTTCTGGACAACTTTTGACAATTTGGAAAATTACCGAGAGCTTTCACCAGCGCTGAACTGAATGCGGCTAAATATTTTAAAAAGTGCTTCTCAGGTGCCTTCCTTCCTTATGCAAACGAAATCGCCGGAGCTAGCTGGAAGTCCTGCCTAGACAATGCTCCAACCCATCAGGTACAAAGCAAAACAGAATTCTTTTAGAAACACAACATTGATGTCATTCGTTAACCTGCACGATCCCCTGACTGTATTCCTGTTATTATCTCCTGTGGTATCCTAGCCGGTAAACTAGACGAAGGTGGTCATAAATACAATTCAACCTAAGAGTTGAAAAAAATTCTATACAAGATGCATGACTTTCAGTAGACATTGATTAATTGTGTAGATTGGTAGAAACATTGTCAGAGTACATCTGTCAGGTTATATATCGTAAAGGATATGTAACAAGTTACAGAAAATAAACATTTTTTATGATTCCGTTACTTGCCTTGGCAAGTGCGGCTTTTAGTTGTTTTCCTGAAAAAAAAGATCATTTAAAGGTATTTTTCAAAATATATATATATATATATATATATATATATATATATATATTATAAATTAATTGATTTAAAATATGTTTTTTTTCGCTACACAGTTGTAATCATGTTTAAAAAATGGAAGCTGAAAGATCCGAATTTAATTTAGTAATTAAATTAAAGACATTTGTTCCATTTCATCCTCAAGCGATTTTTGGAGGATGAAATGGAATAAATGTCTTTAAATTTAATTACAAAATTAAATTCGGAGGTTTCAGCGTCCATTTTTGAAACATGGTTAGAACTGTGAAGTAAAAAAAACATATTTTAAATCATTAATTTATAATATTAATGCTCTGTAAATTTACATTGAGCACTATTTTGTAAAAATAAAATATCTATATGAACACCGGATTATATATTTTACTGTTCTTTTATATTTATATATATATATATATTATATATATATATATATATATATATATATATATATATAAACTCATAGTTCCAACCAGCTAAATTCAACATTTACAAGGTGTAAATACAGTTGGATTTGTATAGATGCACCATAATGTAAATATCGAACAGGATTAATGAAACTCTAAAGTTCACTTTGTTTACCGTTTTATGGAATTTGTCCAATTTTCGAATAAACAGTTGAATATCGCGATCAAATATTTTGTTACTAATGTTTATGTTTCTGTTTTCTTTTTGTTTGAGTAATTTCGAGAGACTCGGCCATTATCACGAACGAAATTTTGCCAGTATATATGCAACAGTTTGTTTGCTGCTTCCGGACTTTTTTGGCATGTTACATACCAAAGATGCGTGCATCGCATCAATGATGTCATGTGGAGAAGAGATTGTCATAGATTGGCAAATTATGATATAAAATATTTTATTCTTTTCTCTGCGATAATGGTAACATTATATTCTGATAATGGCTGTAGCAGGAGAAATATGAAAGAAGAAACATCAACTTTGTATTGTTTATCCACAAACTTGAATCGGAGGTGATACAACGTATTTGAAAAAATTGAAAGACGCAAAAACCAATATATATATATATATATATATATATATATATATATATATATATATATATATATATATAATAATAATAATAATAATAATAATAATACAGTCAGACCTTATTGGTGAAATTTAGTGAAACTTGTTTGAATTATCAATGCCGAAATATGGATTAAAGCAGTCGTGTAGCGTAGCAAGATGTCGGCGCAGAAGGTGGCTGGGTGTGTGCATTTCAAATTCAAAACGAGGTTGTTACCTTTCGGCTGAACCTATCTCTTCTCTTTCCAGCCAGAAGTTAATAGCAGGGCAGACTGGGCATTATAGCTGTGGTAGCCACTCTAAGAGAAGGGATACTGAATTCAAAGCAGGTTGGTAGTGGGGCTAGGAATTCTACCCGTAAAACCCATTTTTGGAAACTACAGCAGCAACAGTGAAGCAGAGAGAATATTTTTAAGCGCTTCTAAAGTTTTATATGTAATTTGTTTCAGATAGAGTGTATCTGTGAAGGAACAATATAAATAAAAAGACAGAAGGAAAAACTATTTTTTTCTAGCCGAGAGTGCCGCTACGGAAACTTATCAAAATATATTTCCAATCTCGACTTTCTTGAAAGAATTATTACTTTCCGAAGCCAACATCTTAAAAAATGAGAAGAAAACAGTTAAAATTTTTTTGAAGACGTACAACACATGCATCTATCCCAAACCATAACAATCTGATCAAAATGTATACAATATTCATTTATTATATATATATATATATATATATATATATATATATATATATATATATATATATATGTGTGTGTGTGTCTGTGCATATATTAATTTTTTTTATATATATATATATATATATATATATATATATATATATATATATATATATATATATATATACAATCTTGAATATTACTAGCTCACCTTTGTCGTAGCGGACATTGTAATATAGAGTTTTATGTCGTCCACATACTTTTACTGAACATTCAGCCACCTCATGTATATTCATGAAAGTTAAAAACGACATCCTAGCTTTCGTATATAAACACATGCAACAAAATAAACCCTTACTTTGCCTTGATAAAGTCCCTCTGAGGACGAAACCCGTTGGCAAAAAATAGCTTTCCTTTTGTCTTTTTTATTCAAACAAATATATATATATATATATATATATATATATATATATATATATATATATATATATATATATATATATATATATATAAAGACAATCCTTAAAAATCCATAACGGTTATAATTTATTTCATAAATATATTTAAATATCCATCTCTTCAGAACGAACATTTTTTTTTAAAAACATGAAATCAAATTGCCCAGACAAAAATAATAGAGGTAAAAAGACAAATAAAATGTCAATATAAAATTTCAAAAAAGAGAGAGACAGTGATAGAGAGAGATAGAGAGATAGAGAGGGAGAGAGAGAGTGAGAGAGAGTGAGAAAGAGAGAGGGGGGAAGAAAAGAAGGAAGAATTAAATATGAGCCGATAGATTGACCTAGAAATAATTTTTTTCCTTAAAGGGCCGAACAATTTAATATACAGGGTAAGGGAGGCGGTGTTACTTGCATTGAGTTCTCTTTGGATTAAGGTCCTCCTTGGATTTAGCTCCACCAATTACCAACTGGTATTTTATATATATATATATATATATATATATATATATATATATATATATATATATATATATTCATAGGAATTTGTCATAAAATATTTTATTCATATAAATATATATATATATATAAATATACAAGTAGGCATCATCAGATTTTTGGTTTGAAAAAAAAAAAAAAAAAAAAATTATATAACTTGTTTAACAAATAACCCAATCATCAGATTCATAGTAGAAATTATTTACCAACTTGCATACAACATAACATCTTCATAATACATAGCCCAAATTAGTAGTTTAAATACAAACCTAAAAAAGATAACCCTTTATGAAGTCGTCAAAAAACAAACGCCACGAAAGTTTTTTTTTCTTTTTTATAAGCACAATTCCCTTTCATAATAAAATAAAATAAAATAAATAAATATATCTCCATAGACAAGCCAACTTGACGAAAGCTTTTTAATACATCTTCGTTTCTTTTCTAACACCCCCACCTTCCCCCGACTTGACACCTTGAAAGTATTCTATACCGCCACTCATCATTAAACTTTTACACTCGCCTACCCATCTTTTTAGACAATTCGCCCTAACTGTTACCATGGTGATTTTGATTTCAACTTTAAAACAAGTAAATTTCAGATATACGTTATTCCAACAAAAAACTCGCTTGAAGATGGAACGGATAATTTTTAATTTCAACTCAATTTAATTTAAAAGATTATATTGAAGTTTTCGGCTTTTGTTTTGAAACATGAGACCTCTTATGTAGCGATTTGGAATCATATTTTAAATAAATAATTATATTTATGCTCTACTTTTGTATCGAGCACTATTTTTAAAAATAATAACAAAAATACTAAGGAACTTTGGACTATTTACCTAACCAGTTCCTTCCTATTTTCTATATATTTTCACATATATATATATATATATATATATATATATATATATATATATATATCCGACAAGCTTACTCGGTCAATCTGTAGCCCCGCTAATGACTTGCATACAAGTCCACAGCGAGACACCAAGCCGATTTGAATTCAAAATTGTTCTTCTAGGTCGATTACGACACAAGGCTACAGAACCCAGTCTGTCATGCTATTTATCCATAGTTGAGGGGAGAACGAATGCATTCTCAAGGGTAAGTGATTATAATAAATTCAACTGGAATTCGAACACGGCTCTCCGATTCCTCATTCCGAGCCACAATCCATTGCTTGATCGTGTAATGCTGTAGACAAATATTTGTATGGGTAATAAAATATCTAACATTTGAATGCATGTCAGAAAAAAAGGCGCAAGGCAAAAATGCAAAGTGGGAATATGCTTGCATTGGGATAATGTGACTCTCTCATTTCAAGATATATTCCGTATCGAGAGCTGGCATCTGGCAAATGACACCGACACCCAGGTAGAATAAATTAATAGCTGCGATGATTCCATTGAAACCAAACAAAAATCAGCTGGATAAGCATGCCGGAAAACGTTCACGTTGGCAACCCAATCAATTTTGAGGAGGCCGACCTCAAAGACTCAGCACCGCCGGAAAACAACACCACAGTGCTAAATAAACGGTGACTGCATCAATAGAATTTCCATGCCCACACTGTTCCAGATTCTTCAAGGAACTGTAGAAAAAAAAAAAGAAGCCTTCTTCTTCGGACCCGAAGAACAGGTATTCACATTTTTGCGTGTACACAAGCACTGGCGTCCGCGCACGCGCACAAAGGAAACTCGGAGTTGTGCAATTAATGTAAGGTATTATATTGTTTTTCTAAGCGTAGCTTGGATGTGGCACAAGGCCGAAACTGGGGGACACCTCGTGAGGATCGGACTCATTATTCAGCGGTAACAGTTTTAGCGAGACAAGCTTGCTAACCATTACACTACGCAGAGGTGCCCAACATGTGATTATTTTCTAAGCGTAGCTTAAATGTGGCACAAAGCCGAAATCATAGGGTACCTAGTAAGGATCGAACTCACTTTTCAGTCGTAACTGATCTAGCGAGACAAACTTCCTAACCATTACACCCCGACGAGGAATCCACGTAAGTTATTATATATAATTCTTAAAATAGATATATTAAAATAGATATATTAAATTATTTTTTTTAACATTGAGCACTGTTATTTCTAAGATTATAGAGCATTTATGCCGTAAGAATTTTAGCTGTTAACAATATAAATTTTAAAGAAAATAAAAAAATACAGACGACACGCTTTTAACGGAAGTTAGATTTCATTGAAAAATACACCCCTACCCACTACCAAAAGTAACAATAACTGATACATTAAAATATAGACATATTGAACACGTAGACACCCCTGTCTAGAAAAATAGATTTATCTGTAACCTTGGAAACATGAATTTTGTTTTAGCTGTGTATTTAAAACCCAGTAATTTTAAAAGTTACTCCAAAATTCGCTTGAGGATGAAATAGAACTAATGTCTTTAATTTAATTACAAAATTAAATTCGGGGCTTCTAGCTTCCATTTTTGAAACATGGTTAGAACTGCGTAAAGGAAAAAAACATATTTTAAATCAATTAATTTATAATATATATATATATATATATATATATATATATATATATATATATATATATATATAAGTAAATAAAGATAAAGACGTGTTTGTTAATACGTATAGATAATTCCAGGGAGGGTATAATCCAGAGAGCTCAATGTAAAAAACATAGCAAATATTAATCATATTAAGAAACAGACAAATTTAAGGGTTCCTGGTGATTATAATTTATTTCCATAGATTTGAACTTGCTGATCTGAGGAATTAGAAACGAATTTCGATTCTAAGGAAAAAAAAATTATAATCCCCATGAACACTTAAAGTTGTGTGTTTACTAATATAATATAATATAATATAATATAATATATATATATATATATATATATATATATATATATATATATATATATTCCCAATAAAGTAATGTTTACGTTAATGTGATTACACATGTGCATGAAGTAGAAGGAATATTTAGCTTTTCAATTAAAATTATTTTTTTTAATTTTAATTTTAGAAACAGTCATTTACCTGCCAATCTATATTATCGTAGTCTATTTATATATCAATTTACCTACCTAGATATCTATGGCAAGACGATATATAAATTTTTATATATCATGAAAATTTTTTTAGAAAATCAATAACAAAGCGTAAAAAAACATTTTCATGCGACGTGTTTCGCCGTCTAGGACATCATCGGGCGAAAAAGATGTTTACGTTTGCATAATTACACACGTGTAGAATATACAGTTTATACTTTAAGTTTATTTTTTTCTTAAATGCGTGTTTGTGTATACACATATGATTACGCATGCACATGCTGAGGAGGGGAGGTGTATTTAAAAAAAATGAATGTATCTATTGGGTATATAGTCTTGCCTATTTCATTTAATTTCGATTTTTTTTTGTTACGTTTTTATCACATTGGTTAATATATATGGAAAATTTCAATAATTTTTAATAATAATTTTTAATAATAATTCAATAGTAATTTAATAATGGAATAATAATTTAATAGTAATATTTTAATAATAATTTTAATAAATCTTAACAAATTTTAATAATAATTTTTAATAATAATTTTAATAATAGAAGATCGGCTAAGAAAAATGAAATGTAAGAACCTGAAGGTATATTTTCTGTGTGTGATCGATCATTAAAAACAATTTCTATGCATTTATGTCATAGTAAATTTTTTTTTCTCTTAAGCAAAATAGGATTTTTTCGTAAAAATTTTCTGATATATAAACATTTATATATCGTTTCCTCATATATATATTCCTTTAGGAAGCATGGTCTATGGAATGTTCGTGTGATTTCACTGAAAACGAAAATCACTGCCCATCGAGCAGTCATTCTCACCATAATTATTTATGGTTCAGAATCGTGGACGTCATACAGGGCACACATCAATCAACCCGGTGTTGTTTCATAAACACTGTCTTCGTTCAATATGCAATTATAGACGGCAGGGCAAAATCTCTTACCCTGATTTTTTCATCAAATTTAGTGTCGGTTGTATCAAATCGTTTCTGATGCAATCACTGATGGGCTGGTCATGTCATGCCGAAAATCCTCATGTATAGCCAACTTTTTCATGGTAAGCGTAATATAGGCTGTACTTAGTTACGCCTCAAAGACAAACTTAAATACAATTTAAATACTGCAAACATCCCTATAGAGGTGTTGGAACTTGCTGTTGAAAACCGAACAAACTGGAGAAATACCTGCTACCGGGGTATAATTAAGTTTTAACGGAATCGTCTCAATCATCTGAAAGAATTAAGAACCAACATTAAATCTCGAGCTAATACATCTGCCCATGTGTCGGTCAACCCTTGAGCATGTCCCTTGTGCGGTCTTGTTTGCAAATCCAGTGAAGGATTGTTGTCTCATACGAAGCACAAACATAAAAACCGAACTGAAAGAAACACCAATACGTCAGAAACGACGGGAAAACGCATTATATATATATATATATATATATATATATATATATATATATATATATATATATATATATATGTATGTATGTGTGTGTGTGTATAAAGACAAAAGAAAAAAGAAAATGGAACTTATAGGAAACTTACTTAAAAGAACTGCTATCGAATCGAATCTGTAGGGCTCGGGATACTTCAAATATCCCCTTTCCAAGAAGAAATTCTCGTATCCCTAGCGATCATACATAACTATTTATAAAGAAATGGGTTGAATTTAAAACCTATTATTATTATTATTTATAATATATAATACATAAATTAATGACAAACTAAAATAAAACTAACTCAAATAATCCAACCATATAATAATTATAAATTGCTATTTATTTATATTCCTGTTCTATCTGTAGCGGAAGGCGATAAATCAGTTTAATTTATGAGTAATTAATCAGTTTCTTTACTCCTACGTTTCTTAGATTGCAGTAATTTTTGTTCAAGCCTTTCATGTGAGGCACTCAGATATCTTTGTCTATTAAGTGATCATCTTGCTTCAACTTGGTTTTGAACTAGGCTTCGTTCTGTTGGTAATCTTTTTTCTCCTGAGAGATATTTTCCTTTTACTGTTATACGAAATACATAATTTTTAACATAAGGTATCACTCATCGATAGCACTGAATGTCTAAAAAATAAATAAATAAAAGGAACAGGTTATTTATTTAAACAGTTCATTGGTCTCCTATTTTCGTTGTGAATCATTGTCTCTGCTTTATTGAATCCCAGTATATTATTCCAAGACTTTTGTTTCATTGCATCTCACTGTTAAAATCTTGCAATAATTACCGCCATTTTTAAGGCAGGGTGGAATAATGGATAGCGGCTCGGATTGAGGAATCGGAGAGGCGAGTTCGAATTCCAGTCGAATCCGTTACGTGCTAATACCCTTGGGAAAGTTATGAATCCTCTTCTCCTTTTCTTCTGGGTAAATACCTGACTGGGTTCTATAGCCTTGGATGGCAACTGGTCTACCACAGAGAGAAATGACAACCTACAGCGGAAAAAAATCTGCCTCGTCAGTCATATATCGAAAGACACATGATTACCGAAACGTGTATCATGCATGGCAGATAACTGACTGGTACACCAGTATAAATAATAAGTACATTATTAAAAACATTCCATAACAGCATTTTTCCCACATTTGTTTATTACACATTAAATTACTTCACTTAGCATATTCTGTGATTTTGCTTGACTTTCCGATTAGTCATATGTATATTTATGAGCGTTTTTAAAAGTAAAAATTATGAAAAACTAATATTTTTAATTCAGTTTATACATAGTTTGGGTAAAATAAAATCCTTACATTTACCATCAGAAGACGAAACACATAGATAATGTAACATAATATAACGAAACACTAAGATAATATCTTCGTTTGTCTTTGTTCATATTGTTTTTACAGATATATTTTTAGTCGTATCTAAATCTTTATACGCACACACACACACACACACACATATATATATATATGATAGAAATAAAAGTGTAAAACTTAATATTACTAGACATATATTAAAACAACAGAAAATGTACAATAAAAAGGAAGTGTGGAAATCATACCTTGCCGTTGAATGGACTCGTCCCGAACACCTATGGTTACGCCACCTATTAAATAGCAGAGAGCGTGCGACCAAATTTAGTACTGACTGGTTCACCGTGTTGTCCCGGTCACACTCTTTATTTCATTTAAAGGTTCTGGAGGCACTTTACATCGGGTCCCGCAAGCCTTCTTTGTGCAAACAACGTGTTTGTTTGTTGGGGCTCGCTGTCATTTGTCTCTAGTTCCTTTTGCTCATTTTTTTACCTCACCTCCATTTTTATTGTACATTTTCTGTGTTTTAATTTAAATTGAATCTCCCTTTGAAGCGGGATCGAAACCGGTTGCTTAGCCTGTTTTTAATATGTCTAGTAATATTTAGTTTTACACTTTTATTTCTGTCATAAAATTTTTATATATATATATATATATATATATATATATATATATATATATATATATATATATATATATATATATATATATATATATATATATATATATATATATATATCATTCACGCAGTGATGATCGAACTCAGTGTTCAGTCGTAACTGTTTTAGCAAGACAGGCTTGCTAACCATTACACCACAGCACGTTGTCCAATAATAGCGATTTACTAAGCACAGCTTAGTTGTGCCACAAGGCCAAGAGAATGGAGAACCTAGTGAGGATGAATGTTCACTATTCCGTCCTAATTAAATTTTCGAAACAATCTTGCTAATCATTATACAACGTCGAAGTGTTCCATATATATATATATATATATATATATATATATATACTTACAACCATTATGGGCTGGTTCCTCACACTAAACAAGAACAAATATTCATATAAACATATGTCCGCAAATCCTTAATTTTGAGTTAAGTTTAAAGAAACTTTATGGTAGATAGCACTGTGTTGCTATGTAAAAAATGTGACATTTGTAATTTGTGGCTAGTTTCTCTGCACCGTTTAAAGTGTGTAGTAGTAAATTAACTGAGATGTGTTCCGTTTAACAATTGCAGGATATTCATATTTTGAGTAGGCGGATATTATTTTTACATACGGCCGTACGAATGGTAATGGACGCGAAGCTGCTCGGCTGTATCAGATTTCGTTTTCAGACTCTAAACTTAACTTAAAAACGAAGAATTTGCGGGCATATGGAGTTTTGTCCTTGTTTAGTGTGAGTAACCCGCCCCCAAAGTTTGTAAAAATATTCTTGAAAAATATATATATATATATATATATATATATATATATATATATATATATATATATATAGAGAGAGAGAGAGATAGATAGATAGATAGATAGATAGATAGATAAGTATGTATTTATGCTTGTGAATAAACTGAATTACATGCACGCATTTCCTGTGTTTTTTTTACACAAAACAGCCAACACATTTTACTACGCTCGAACGAACATGGAAAAACAATAACTATTTAATGTTTAGTTACTTAACTGAAAACTGGTGAGGACAGAGAAACGTAAAGAGGGGGAAGAAGAGACAAAATATATTCCGATACAGAGAGAGAGAGGGGAGATAGAGAGAGAGGGAGAGAGGGGAGAGAGAGAGAGAGAGAGAGAGAGAGAGAGGGAGAGAGAGAGAGTTATGGAGAAACTGTAAAAGCGATAAGGAAAATTAAAAGATGGAATAGATGGGCTTGAGAGAGGGTAGGTATTTTCGGCAATGCCCTGAGCAAACAATTTAGCAATGTAATGCACTCTCCGCATTAATCGGATTGGCGTATCGAGTAAGCGACTCATGCGAAGAGACGTTGGATTAGTGACGGCGTTTTACGAAACTCGATGTTGCGAGATGCGATCAATTGGCAAGAAAGCGTAGGAAATGAGAAAGAGATACAGAGAAGAAAGGTTTATATCTACAGATTGCGAAGTTAGAAATGAAGGAAACAAGGAAAGAAAGAAAGAACGAACGAAAGAAACATCGAAGTTTTCGGTGGAGTCGCTTTTCCAACTGTGCGTCCTACTAAGGCAGTTCAACTATATATAGCAGGATTAACAAGATCCGAATTGCACGTTGGCACGGGGTTGGAGAGAGGGTGGGCTTGTAGTGGTGAAACGGAAGAAAAACAGAAGAGAAAGGTAGCCAAATAAACAAGCAAACATCTATTCACATGCATACGAAGACGTCCCAAAATTAAATCGATGAAATATCTACATTACTGTTTTTTGTCTAATTTATTTCGGGACACATTTATACACATGCGCGCGCGCACACACACATATATAAATATATATAAAGCTTAGTATATATATATATATATATATATATATATATATATATATATATATATATATATATATATATATATAACACTGGCACTGTTTCTCTATCTATATAAATATTTTCTGTTTATACATGATTTTTATAGATATAATTTATTCAAATAAATGCTCTGTTTTTAATTAAACTGTATTAATTACATTTAGCGGCATGAATGTTCGAGAAGTTTCGAATAAAACTATGAACTCTTCGACAGGAATCGAACCTGTAAATCTTATGGGAACCGACATATAGCTTGTTGTGTTGCTACCTGTTGGAGAATGCCTGTTTTCTACGAAATTTCTCGAACATTCAGGCCGGTAAATATAACTAATACTGTTTAATTAAAAACGGAGCCTTTACTTAAATAAATTATATCCATAAAAATAATGTATAAACAGAAAACATATTAAATAATTGTCGGATTTAATTCATGTGGGATGTATTTCTAGGGGTATCCGGACAGCTGCTCGCCTGACAAGAACCCAACGGACAACTGCGCGATAAGGACAATCCTTCTTCTTCTTCTATGTGCCCTGTCCCTTCAGGACGTAGGCGATCATGGCTCTCCACTTCACCCTATCACTTGTACTTCTCTAAAATGTTTTGTTCTTTTGTTACTTCTCCCAGACCCTGTTCTGTCACCCACTTTCTTAAGCCCGCTATGTAACGCGTTTCTTTCCCTTGCCATTCTTTCCCTCTATCCGCCCTGTGAGTATCAGATTCTCCAAGCCCTCCTCTCTCATTACGTGTCCCAGAAATTTCAGCTGCCTCTTCCTGATGTTAAGTAAAAGCTTCCTCATTGTTTGCATCCTCTCCAACACCTCACCGTTGCTCACATTTTCCTCCATGATATCCTATAACTGCCCGATGGAAAGATGCCCAATGTTTAAAAATATACGTAGAATATTTAGATATTTTGCTGTCATTCGAAAGGTAAAGTATATATAGTTTTGTGATGTTAACGAATACTCATTGTCACTTTCGCAATGCTTGTTGTAGTAGAGACTTTGTAATCGCAGATAAAACTATAGTACGCTGTTGAAGAATGGTGGTGTCAAACGCCTTCGAATAACACTCGCACTGATAGTACTTGCTCGATAATACTTATTCGAACAGTAATCCGTATAGAGAAATAGTATAGTGAATAGAGTAGAGAATAGCGGTTCGTATAGTAATAGAAGATAGACAAGAAGTGCAGATCCGTATAGTATAGAGGATAGACTAGAAATAGCGATCGTTAGTTGCCAGCTACTTTCCTCTATGGTCACGTGGTCTACTTTAATTCAATAATGGGATCGCCTGTGTTTGCTCGCTGGAGATCCATGTTCAAACTCAAGTGTCGACAGCGACATCATATTCGTATATAACACATAGTATAATTTCAGTGCAATAACAGTTTTCTTTTTTTTTTTTTTAAAGCATTTCACCCCAAGCAAGGCGGAAGCCACTAGGACGCAAGGGGTTGCAGAAAGTTTAGAGCAAGATCAGATAGGAGTGATAGAAGAAAAGATGAGGAGAAGGGTAGTGGATAGATCAAGGCAACTGGAGATGTCGATTGACATTACATTTGAATAGCTGGAGATTATAGCTCTCAGGGAAACTGGAATAGGGAAGGGAGTTCAACAGGCGAGAGATGCAAGACATGAAGCGATTAGAGTAGAAGAGACGGCTACATTTAGGAGTCTCGACAGTGAAGGGGTGAGAGCAGGATGCCAGCCTCGTTATGCGCTGGAACTCATGACGTCTGTGAACCAGCGAATGCAGCTCCTCGGAGCAATTGCCATTAAAGTATTTGTAGAACAGACAGAGGGAGGCGACGGCGCGTCTGTGAGAAAGTGACTGTAGACGAGACGCCAGGGCAGGGCCAACTACATTGCATATCCGCCTCTGGAGCCTATCAAGAACCCCGAGGCAAACAGAAGGGGAACCAGACCATATATGGCAGCAATACTCCATGCAAGGGCGAATTGCTGATTTGTAGATGTGGAGGATCGACTCCCGGGAGAAAAACTTCTTGTTACACATTGAAAAATACAAGCAATTTTTTAAAGAGAGAGAGTGAGGGAGAAGGAGAGAGAGAGAGAGAGAGAGAGGAGAGAGGGAGAGAGGGGAGAGAGGAAGAGAGCGATATTTTGATTCTTCACTTGTGATATGCACTGGCAATTGTTTATCGCACTAAAAAGTAAGTTTCACTAGCTTTAAACCGTTGATATATTTTTTATGATTCCGCTGTTTTTTTCTCGTTACAATAATGAGAATAATGTCCCAGTAATAATGGTAACGAGGTTAGCAATAATATAAATAATGCAAATAGAAATAACAATTTCTAAATATTGATTACGAAAGCAATAATGATACTAACAATAAAAATGATTTTAGATTAAAGAAACCAACTCTTGCAGACTCACGACATAATTTTTCGTTCTCAAAAATATTTTGTATACGACAAATAGTAAACATCACATCGACACATATAGATAATATAGATTATAGATAATATAATATAGATATAATATAATATAAAATATAATATATAGGTATATAGATTATGGATAATACCTAACCAAAGGGAAGAAAGGGTTAGTTATTATCTCCCTTTCGAATAACAGCAAAAATATTGTATATATATATATATATATATATATATATATATATATATATATATATATATATATATATAGTTAAATTCACAGATGAATTCTGTGGACAAGACAGATTTGCAATTGTCATTTGATACCATATATATATATATATATATATATATATAGAATACATATATATATATATATATATAATATATATATATATATATATATATATATATATATATATATATATATATATTCAAAGCCAAGACCCACCTTCGTACGCATATTATTCGTGATTTGTTGTTTGCTGATGATGCGGCTCTTATAGCGACATCCTTTGAGGAGGCCCAACATCTAATAAATCGTTTCTTTTCTGCATGTAAAGTCTTTGGTCTTACACTTAACATAAAGAAAACTGAAGTAGTGCACCAACCTTGTCCTACTCTGAAGCAATTCTGTGGTGAGAAACAAAAACCACCAGTCTACAAATTTCCAGAGAGACCATTGAGAGTAGAAGACAAAACCCTGAACTATGTAAAGTCTTTTACCTATCTTGGTAGCAAAGTCAACTACAGTGGAACTTTAGATGATGAAATCATGCATCGGATTGCTAAGGCTACCAGTGCTTTCGGTAAACTTCGCCATCGCTTGTGGAATGTGCGGGGTATTCGACCGGGTACGAAAATTCGGGTTTACAGAGCTGTTGTACTTGCCATCCTTTTGTATGGCTCAGAGTCGTGGACTCCATACAGGTACCATATACGCCAGCTAGATGTTTTCCATAAAAGCTGTCTGCGTGCAACCTGTGGAGTTAAGCTTCAAGATAGGACATCTAACGTAGACCTGCTTAACAGGTGTAATATTGGAGGAATCGAGACTTTTATGATACAGTCTCAGTTACGGTGTACTGGTCATGTCTTGAGAATGTCTGATGACAGGATACCCAAGATCCTAATGTACAGCCAGTTAGATCAGGGCTACAGGAATGTAGGACGCCCATGGCTAAGATACAGAGACAAGCTAAAAAGCAACTTGTCAGCAGTCAATATACCACATAACAACCTTGGGCGCTTAGCTTTGAAGCGGGTAAAATGGAGATCAACGTGTTTTAGTGGACTCAGCAATTTTCAATCTGCTTATCTGAATCATCTTCAAGAAGCGAGAGCAAGATCTAAAAGGTCACCCACTCTAACAGGGATCCCATTTCACAATGCTCAGACTTGCTCCATATGAGACCTTTGTAAGTCACTAGCGGTTCTTAAATGCCACATAAGATTATCGCACAAACTTTCATAACTGAATCAATAAGCTGTCAGGTCATCATACGTTGAGTCCATTATATATATATATATATATATATATATATATATATATATATATATATATATATATATATGTCGGGCAGTTGTCTCTATCGAGCATTTTTTTACATCGGGCAATTGTCCTTATAAGGCAGTTGTGCGTCCGGCAGTTGTCCTAGAATCATTTCTGGGAGATATAGGTGGGAGATATTTCTTCCGTACCCTGTAAATATTTTCATTTTCCTATTCTTACGTGTTCTATATAAAAGTTCTAATTTAACCATTTGCGAACATTCAATTATGAAAATAAATAATTAACACCGTGTTGTCGAAACAAATATAGGAAGTAAAAAAATATAAGTGAATACGCCACTAGTAGAACGGGATATATTTAAAAAATAATAAACGTAAAGAAAACCAGTAGAAGAAAATTTGCAATCTATGTAGGGTAGAGTAATTGAAAATCATAGAATTCGATAAGGTAAATGGATTAGTAGACAAAAAATAACGAAATCATTCTGAACATTCAGCACGCCGACGCTTTTCTTTTGAAAATACGTGACGAAGATCTATATAGCACAAGAGCGTTCAAAAGAACAAACGCCCATTTTGAAAATTTGAAAATCCCATTGCGTGAAACAGACTGTTAGTCGGTAAATTTTCACCCAAATTATTTTTTGCACACAACACACGCATATATATATATATATATATATATATATATATATATATATATATATATATATATATATATATATCTTTATTACTTCAAACATTATTATAGCAGATATTTCTTATTTGAAAATAGACCCGTGCGCCATTGTTTTATTCATCAAACACTGTGTATTATGTGTCTGCGGCATCTATTTCAGGTACAAACTTTCCACTATAATAACCATTCAAGTGATCAAAAAAATGTCAAATAAATAAAAAAAATTACAATAAATTTATTAATCCTTTATATATATATATATATATATATATATATCTATATATATATATATATATATATATATATAGATAGATAGATAGATAGATAGATAGATAGATATATTCATATTAATGGTACACATATATATATATATATATATATATATATATATATATATATATATATATATATATATATTATATATAAAGGTTACAATACAGGTAGAGCTCATTGTACAGAACAGTGCAAGAATATAATATAAAAAACTCAACCACTAGTCTTCCATGGTTATAATCTATGACACTGGAATCGAAATCACAATCCAATTCATCCGACCTACAAATTCAAAAGGAAACAGAAAACATAATTTCGGGTATAAAATCAAAATTTTAGTGACACTCTATATGTGGGAGTAAGAAACAAGGGTGAGAGGGAAATGTATAAAAGCTCTAGAGAGGGGGTGTAATGGATGAAGGAAAAACAGGAAAGGTCTTAAGATGTTGGTGGGAAATAAAATTTTAAAAAAGAGAAGTTAAATAACGGTTTAACTGAGTGAGATACAGATAAATAAATCACTACCGATTCGTTGAACTAAAATAAAAAAAAACGAAAAAAAAAAAAGAACAGACACCGGAAAAGTGTGGAGACATTTGTGGTGATATCAGACAAAATAATGATTATATGATCCAAATATAAAATCTAGCCAATTTACACTGCAGTGTAAATTATATATATATATATATATATATATATATATATATATATATATTAAGCGTTTCACCCCTAGCAAGGCGGGAAGCCACTAGAACGCAAGGGGTTACAGAAGATTTGGAGCAAGATCAGATAGGAATGATAGAGGAAAGGATGAGGAGAAGGATAGTGGATAGATCGAGGCAACTGGAGATGTCGATTGACATTACATTTGAATAGTTGGAGATTATAGCTCTCAGGGAAACTGGAATAGGGAAGGGAATTCCACAGGCGAGAGGTGCGAGACATGAAGCCATTGGAGTAGAAGAGACGACTACATTTCGACAGTGAAAGGGTGAGAGCGGGATGCCAGCCTCGTAGGGCGCTTGAATTCATGAAGTCGGGGGAACCAGCGGATGCAGCTCCTCGGAGCATATATATATATATATATATATATATATATATATATATATATATATAATACAATAATAATAATCAAACAAATCCTTTTACCTATTATGGGGAATAGGCTATTTCGGCAGATTCCGAAAGTGGTCGTTTGTCTTTTCAACCACACTGTGGAACGAAGTTCACGTCTGTAAGATTAGAGGAAACAGAAAGTAGCTGTTAACTGTGAGGAAGTGGTATTGGAAGCTAAAGGGTCAACTTAAAGCTTAACTTGCTGAAAAAACACCTATGTATTTTCGGCACGTTAAAGTTGACTAACTCAGAGCTTGTATTGAATGTAATCTCACTGGTGTTGAAAAAAAAAAGACCACTTACATCGCTGGCCAAAATAGCCTATTTCCCATAAAAGGGCAAAGGAGTTGTTTCATTATTAATTATATTGCTCTGTTTAAAACAAAAACCCCAAAAAACAAAAAAAAAAAAACCTACATCAATCACTTTTTGTGGATCATTTCTAATATTTTTACTTTACTAGGATCCTGTTACATTATATAACACCGGATATTTTTTATATATAATATATATATATATATATATATATATATATATTATATCCGCGGTACTTATTAGAAAGCGCTCAATATCAGAGATAGAGCTAACATATTTGGTTGGATTGATGTGAGTTTGTGACCTGGGTTTCCGCTTTTTGCGATCGTCAGACAAACTCTTTTATCTGAGGATCGCAAATGCTTGAAACTCAGGGTCACAAACTCACATCCAACCAAATATATATATATATATATATATATATATATATATATATATATATATATATATATATGTATTATGTGTGTTTCAGGTTGACAAAAATGTAGTTTCCGCTTGAAAAGGCATAATGTTTTCAAGTATTAATAATCTGTAAAGCCAAATGGAACGTTCACGCATCATTGGTTACCAGTTAATTTTCAGAAATGTACACCTACAATAGTAACGAGTGATATCAACCTAACAGCCGAAATATTGATGGTATTTTGGGGGGTGGGGAGATGGGGAACTTCTTTGCTGTACGTAGATTAACATATTCAATGTTTAGTGAAGTTAAAGTTCGTGAATCTACAGCTCTAAATAGACTGAGTAGATTTTTAACTGGAAATGTTTCACTTAATGACATATTTTGTAACAACAGGTGATGACAAACTTAAAGCTTGTCTTGAATCTAATCCCATTCAAAACTGTCTGCTCACGTGATTGCGCAACATCTGAAAAAAAGCGCATTATGTTTAGATTTGAAGTTGGTTAATATGACGACATCTCTATCTATAAATAGCAGGATGTGTGTGTGTGTGTGTGTGTGTGTGTGTGTGTGTGTGTGTGTGTGTGTGTGTGTGTGTGTGTAACATGCTCCAAGTTAGCGGAAAAGACAAGACCGTCTTTGCATTTCCCAGCTCCCATCGATAGTGGAAATAATCGATTTTTCATGCTTCTACGGAAGTTTTCATGTAGTTTGCGGCCATTTTCTACTGGCCAGGGTGAAAGCCTATAGCTGGCTGCCACGAATAGGCAGGAAGATTCTATTGGCTAGCATGAGATCCAACAGCTGACTGACACGAATGTTAACTAGCATGCTAGCATGCAAAAAAATTGATAGCTGCATTCGTCATAAGTGGGACAAATTTAAATCTGCATGGCACTTTACTCCAATTGGCCCATTCGCTTGCTTAAACTCAACGTTGATTCTGATTCCGCAGAACTGGGTTGGGTGTGAAAAAGTATTTGTTGTTAACATTCTTTTTTCATTCGGTTTTTCCAGTTCCGAGTTCTTTTTTAAAGCTGATCGTTTTGTGTTCATTTTGTTTAGTTCTTTTTTCATAACAGATTTAATGTTTAGTATAGAGCTTAAAAAAATTTCGCAGTGTAAGATAGGCAAGAAGTAAGGCATGTAGCAACATCAACACAGCAAAGAGCACTCCTTTAAAGGCAAGGAAGGGCAAAAATATTTTAAGTCAAGTGATAGCGATTGCTGTATCAGTCGTACGATTTTTGAATCAAGCACGAGCAACATAATAATCCGAAAATATTTTACACTAGCAGCATGCTAGTGTAAAATATTTTGGGATTATTTAATGTCGAGTAGTTACCTCATATGACAAAATCGTAATGAAGCAATTTTTAGATAGACACGGGCCCCATTTTACACTATAGCAAATGAGGATATTGAGAAATATTGGTAAATCTATAAACGATGCATTTCGCCGAGAGTGTCTGCTTCCATTGACTAGACACAAGAGAGTGAATGCCTGTCTCTTTGTTTTATATATATATATGTTTGATTTTAAATCAGTCACCGGATGTAATGAGGTAATATGATTTATGGTCCCCACCAATCCTCAGGGGATCTAACGCATTTGCTTAATGTTTTGTATTTCTATTATTATAACGTGAAGAAGCCAGCCGGAGCAGACGCTCTCGTCGAAACGTGTCGTTTATAGCTTTTCCGCATTGGCCCATAACCTTCACTTTTGTTGCGGATACTATTATACATTCTAAAAACCTACAAACCAACAGTTGGGTTTATATCAGAGTTAGAATTTAACCCTGCGGAATGTGGCCCTTTTAGAGAGAGAGACATTTGCCGTATTACAAGCCCCGCCCAGATTTCGAACCTATTAAGGAAACGATGTATGAAGCAGTAACGACCCACAATGCAGTTGCTACTTATGTTGTACTAAAATAGCGGATCGTTTTTAAATTGCTTACAGATAGAAAAATGAATTCAGTATATACACAAAAACATGAAGGATAATAAGACGAAAGCGTGTCTTCTTAGCAGACTGATTAAACCTTTACATTGAAGCAGATCTCACAGAATTAAAAGCCTTACCGGATTCTTTACTGGCGGACGCAGTCTTAATAGCATTAGATATGCAGATGATACAGTGTTGATAGGAGACAGAGGAAGGTAACTACAGAATTCATACAGAACGTTGAAAAGGAAAGTGAAAAGAAAGGATTAAACATTAAATGTAAGAAGACAGAACATATGATTGCCAGCAAAAGGGAACATAGAATTGCCAGTGATTCTCCATTGACAATCGCGCAGGTATAAAAAAAGTTAAATATCTGGGAAATTTTTTAATAGAGAATAGAAAATGCTACAACGAAATCTGAAGCCGAATTCGGAAAGCGAAACATGGCTTCCAAAATCTAAGCAAAATATTAAGAAACAGAAACATTTAGTTAGAAACAAAGAAAAGAGAACTGAAATATGTTATATCAGTCCTCCTATATGGTAGTGAATGGTGGATAATCCTAGGTTCCTAGTTTTGTGGGTCACCAGGAACCTCTTCGTGCCACTGTCAAACGGCATGATTTGGACGCATTACAAGGTATGACAGCCTTTTCAAGAATATCCTGCAAGACACCGTTGAAGGTGGATGCAGGAGAGGACTCAAAAACTGGTTGGATAATGGCAAACAATGGACAGGTATTACTATGCCAGAATTGCTGATGGCCGCCGTTGAGGAGATTAGTGTAGCTTCTGCATTCGTATCCCTCTCAACAACGATTACAAAGGGATGATGATGATGATAATTATGACGATGGATAATCTCCTCACAGATGAAGAGACTTGAGGTTACCAAATATCGTTCTACTGAAGAATGATGGAATATATATATATATATATATATATATATATATATATATATATATATATATATATATATATATATATACATACATACACACACACACATATATATATATATATATATGTCCACATCCATGATTACAGCACCTGGTATTCCCAAGCGATGTTCTGAAAGGACATGGCATATAAAAATACATTTATTTGATTTAAAAATACACCTCGCGCGCGCATACAACCCCCCCCACACACACACACATACACACACACACACATATTTAGGGAAGATAGATACTCGTCTAAAATATCAAGCCAAAAATGATCGGCCATGTCTCAAAAGGTCATGGCATATCAAAGAAATAGAGAAAGTGTCGTCTTCCAAGAAGGGCGTATTCATATTTCAAAGGTCGTTACAATTCAATTAAATTAATCTTTTGATGATTACATGACGTCAGTGGCCGGATCGGTTGAGTTGGCTCATGCTCTCTGGTTGCTATAAAATGGCAGCTGTGCTGTCTCGGACGATATCAAGAACTGGTCGCTGGCGTAGAAAAGCTGACTCGCGTGTGTCAAAAGTGATACGAGCTTTGTGACGTCAGATTTCGCGAATAAGAGCTTTAGCATAGTCGGTGGAAGCTTCGGTGATCTCGAAGGCCACTACTCTGAAGATTTAGCAATCTGAGAGACTAGAATATTCACACGCTTGGCCCCATTTTATATCAGCATCTGTCTCGTTCATTTTCGTGTCCCTTTCCTGCGACTTTAACTGAATCTGATTATGTGTTTTTTCAACTCCTCCAGATGGGTAGATTGCACTCAAAACTGCTAGGGAATGAGATATATTTTACCCAATAAATCCATAATGCCATGTACTCTTAGAGTATCGAATCTTCTTAGTTTTTCTTATTATTTTTGTACAGCAAACAGACAGGGAGGCATTATTAATTTATTTTTAATTCTAAACTCTGAAACTATTTACTATTTAAGCCTACACTTAAACAACTCTAATTCAATGGGCTAAACAACTGTCATGGAAGAAAATCTTCTTAAGAAATCTGTTCAGAGAACTAACTTCTTACGGAAAAATCCGAAATGAAACTTTTCATCTCATGTGGATTGATATATTTTGGAGGGAAACGAAAATAGCCAACAGGGCCAAGTGGAGGCACAATATATATATATATATATATATATATATATATATATATATATATATATATATATATGTGTGTGTGTGTGTGTCCAAATCATTAAGAGACCGCAAGAAAGCAAGCCGTTTCCTAAGACCGAGTATTCCGACGGCATCCATTCCTTCTCCTGCAGTTTCTGTGGCAAAGCATGTCTCTTCATTTATGAGCTTCGCTAAACACACGAAAGACTGTAGCAGAAATAAAAAAAAAACTAACTATTCTTTCATGTTAAGCCATAATCTGTTTGTACACTCGTCTGTCCGTATATCTATCTATCTATCTATCTATCTATCTATCTATCTACTTTGATATTTTAATTTTCTATCTAGCTATCTATCTATCTATCTATCTTGATATTTTCATTTTCTTTTTATCTATTTTGATACTTTCATTTTCTATCTATCTATCTATCTATCTATCTATCTATCTATCTATCTATCTATGTAATAATAATCCTCATATAACTAATGAAACCTATCAAAATACGTATAAAATAACACTAGAATTTAACGTATTTCACAAAATGCAGAAATTTTGCAAAAAATTTCTTATTTGATAATTCAAAAAAGTCCAACAGCATATAATAAATCAATAAATTTTGAAACGACATATCTCATATCTTTTGACTGCTTCCAGATTTTCTCGTAAAATCACTCATCAGGGTCAGTGAGTTCGATAATTCTCTCCACATCAATTATTTTTCTTTTCAATTATCTCCTTTTTAAAGAATATTCTGTCTTGTTCTACTCCTAAAAAAACTTCTTTATTCAAATCCCCGCCTTTTTATTTCACAATTCTCAAAGAAAGAGAATAATGAAAAATAAAGTACACCAAATAAGGCTATTTAATACGCAGATGAGAAAAGGGAAACTTTGAGAATAGGGAATCGGAAAACATTGATGCAGTAATTAGCAGTTCCCCCCAGGATTTTCCGCACGTCTAGAATATTCTAAACTTTACTGCAAATATAATTTTTATCCCTTCCATATGAAGAAAATAATAAAAGCAACAGTTATTTATATGCCATGCATGATACACGCTTAGGCGATCATGTATCTTTCGATACATGACTGACGAGGCAGATATTTTTCCCGTAGTATGTTGCCATTTCTTTCTGCGGTAGACCAGTTGCTATCCAAGGCTATAGAACCCGGTCTGTCCTGCTGTTTACTTATAGAGGAGAGGAAGAGGATTCATAACTTTCCCAAGGGAAAGTGAATGTAATGGATTCGACTGGAATTCGAACTCAGATCTCCGATTGCTCATTCCGAGCCACTCTTCATTACTCCACCGTGCCTCCTATAAAAGCAACAACAGCAACACAATAATATCAGTTTATTCAGTGTTCCTCTTTACAGTTTCTTTTCTTTGATATTTTGCACTGGATCACCTTAATGATTCAAGTGTGGGTCCCTTAGTTTCTTAATTGTCAAATCAATGTAAATATTGAACCTGAAACTAATCCCTGAATATTTCGACGAAAGCATATAGCTTATAATAAGCTGTTGTGTCGTTTTCAGGACCAAGGCAGGAACAGTGGAAGATGGATCTAAAAAGCTTAAGCACAAATTTTATTACCGGTTGATATACCAGTCAAAATAGAGGTTTGATAACAGAGTGATTCATTATAATGAAATCACTTCAAAACGTACGTTATATTTGCCATTCAATTTTCACTGTTCCGATATATTTAGTTACTGTGTGAATACTCAATAAGGGATCACAGGAAATGAGTAACTGTTCCTAAATAATATTGAATCATCGTTCCTTGTTTCTTGTTGTGAAAATCAAAAATAATAATGACCTGAATTAATTTTTACTCGTTATGGGAACACTGCAGAATCTTTCAAAGATTGCTTTTATCTTCTACACATAATTATTTGCTTAATTATTAAATTTGTAATGTTTAAATAGTGGTTTCATGAGAAGAATTGTAGTGATTGCAGCATCGCGTTAAATATAAAATTATTCTGAATAGTTGCAGACTAGTTTCTTGAAATAATTCATTTCTTATAGTCTGAAGAAAATACAGATTTCGCTGTGTTTCTATCTAGATACACTTATGACATTGCTGTAAAAATATAGATCGAACTATCGGCTGACCACGTGAAAATTTTATTTACATGGTTTAGGGTTGGTCGATTATTCGCATTTACTTGTTATTATCACAACATCTCGGTCGGCTGTGGTGTCTTGCAGGTAACTGTCTATCCAGGCAACCGTCAGAGAATTTCGGAGTCAGTCGTTCAAGTCTGAACCGACTGTTCGGTTAAACTCTCTGCCTTCGGGCGGGGAGGAACCCGAAGGAGGCTACGCCGAAGGGCGGAGTCTCCTTCGGGGAGGTAAAACCGGCCCTGAACCCGTTTATACGGGTTCAATGGGCATATTTTTGGCCGAGCCCACGGTCTCGAAATGCCCACGTTAAAAAGGCCTTGTGCCACATGACGCCCTCGTGGGGGGTGACTGAATATCGTCAGAGAATTTCGAACTGAACTTTTTATTTAATCTAACGGGTAGATTAGTCCGCGCACCATATCTAGGGATACATGGCTTTGTTCATTTTTAGTGCTTGTTCTCTTTTTAGGAAAGAAAAGACTACTGAACTCTTACGTGATATAAATCCTCAGATATGGCAGTGAATGCAGAACAATCTCAAAGATGAAGAACAGACTTGAAGCAAAAGAAATTTGGTTTTTAGAGCAATGTTCAGGATACCATGGACTGAACATGTGAGCATCGACGAAGTTTTAGAGAAAATGGAAACAAAAAGTAACTTATACATATCATCAGGAAGAGACAAATGAAAGTTATAGGGCACAAAATGTGGAAAGGCAGCTTGGAGAATTTGATACACACAGGACAGAATGAATTCAAGAAGGACAGAGGAAAACAATGCATAACCTTCTTAGTGAACTTGATTAAATAGATGAAGGAACAAGTTTTAGGAGACAAAAAGACAAAATTTATTAAGATCTATCAAAGATAGGAAATTATGAAGAGCCACAATTTTCTACGTCCTGAATGGTCATGGCATATAGAAAAGCCTGTTAATGTCGCAATTCTGCATTTTTTTTTACTGAATAACGTTGTCTTTTAAAACAAAAATAATTCTCTGAACGCCTTGCAGTGAAAAAAGGCTAAGCCAGTCTTGCATATCCTTACTTAGTAGAGAGTACAATCATGGCATAATCATATAAAAAAGAAAAAAAAAAAACAAACATGTATAACTATAGTGGTTTTCTAAGCGTAGCTTAGATGTGGCACAAGGCCGAAAGTATGGGGAACCCAGTGAGGATCGAACTCACTACTCATCGTAATTGTTCTAGCGAGACAAGCTTGCTAACCATTACACCGCCTCGAGGTGCCCAACATGTATAACTATACGATAAATGAGTTTCCTTTTAACCACTATATCCGACGTCACTTTCAGTGGATTTTAATTCCACTTCCGCTTTTAAAGCTCTCAAAAACGGTAGCTTGTAGTAAACAAGATCATATTCACCACATTTGGCAACGCGTTGTTTTCAGTGACTTTGTCTGTCACACCCGACCCAGTTCGTGTGTCAACAAATTCAGGAAACAACACTTTTATTAAATAACACTTTAGCAAGCTATGATTTTTTTTTTAGCGGAAGTGTATCAATGAACGGACATCCTCAGGCTGACCTTAGAGGTCAGATGGAAGACAAGATAAGAAAGTCGATTTTGATTGGCTGAACAAGCGTGGGACTAACAGAGATATAGAAAAGCTTTTCAGTGAGTAGTTTCTGAACCGTCGAGCAATGAAGACGTGTTCTCTTTCGTGTTTGAAAAAAACTTCCCCGTGAAGGGAGAGCGACACCCACTCCGGATAGGTAGAAAATGTAACGCCGATGTGATTAATAAAATAGTTAAATTTAAAATTCTATGTGTTGAAATTCCCTTTACCTCTGGACTCAAAAAACAACTATATATATATATATATATATATATATATATATATATATATATATATATATATATATATATGTTTTAATCAACTAGTCGTTGAAACACTGGTTCCCCGTACGATCACCGAAGTTAAAAGCAACGTCGTGTTTGGTCAGTACCTTGATTGTTCACCGCTTGTGAATACCAGGTTCTGCAAGCTTGACTGTTCGGGCGCTGTAATGAATAATGGCCCGGAGTTGTTCATCGGAGAGACGAGTTCCAATTCCAGTTCACTTACACGCAAAGAACCATCGTAAAGGTATAAATCCACCTCTTCACCCCCAGCTATAGGTTAATTAGTAAGACTGACATCACTAAATTTTTATTATCTTCAACAAAAGAAAGATTCTTAATATTCCCCCCCCCACAAAAAAAACCTGCAAAAAGTTGATAATTCATAGAAAACTAATCAATAAAAAAAAACTACAAGGCTATTGTTCTAATTCCCTGATAGTTACGCGGTTAAATAGACACTTGAATAAGTCCTGAAGGTACAACGGTCGAAATGTTGTGATAACAAACATGGAAACATTAGCTCAACTATAAATAATAGAAATAATCTTAGAAATTCAGATAGAAAAGAATATTATAGTTGTCAACTTATAAATTTGTTATTGAAAAATCCATTGTAATTATGATTTGCGTCGGAAGTGCGGAAGTAAGCAATGGAAATCTTTGGATATGGCTACGGGCAAAATTGTGCTCACATTACTGATGATGAACCTGGTTCTGGAGATTTAACTTCCAGGGTTAGGATCACAATAATGATCACTAGATTCAAAAACATTAGAACTGTAGAGGGGAATCTCATGTACTGCAGCCATAACGGAAGTTGTGTCTAGAGCAAAATAGTCACATAAAAAAGCGTATTAATCTTCAAGGTTGTTTAGAATCCAGAGTTTCTTTTACTTTGATTATTCTATCGAATCTAGTTTGCCCAGCCATTTAACAAACAGATGGAGGAAGATTTCTCCAGAAATGTCTTTTTCAGAAAAAAAAGCATTAGTGCTAATTAAACGAAGCTGGCTTGATCAAAATTTGAACTCGGAACACCAATTTCACTTTTCGCGCCGACAGCAGTTACACTACCCTCGCGTATATTTCTAGTGTCGCATTTTAATATTGACCAAAAGGGATGAATCGTGAGACGCATCGCTCCCCTTTGAAATATAGGCTAAAGGACTTGAACAAAGTTGCCCTAACTCATACTTCTGGTCGGTGTACAATTGTGGCAGATAAACATCATTTAAAGTAACACTGATTATTACAGCTACGTTGTCTACGCCATTGTTGCTTTTATAATGAAAGCCTCATCTAGTTATCAAGTAAAGACGAAGAATATTCTAGATTATAATTATTTAAATATAAAAAAAAAAACTCTGAATATTGTGAAATTCTACGAATTGTTTATACATTGTTTATTGTAACAAACAAAGGATACCCATTTATTTTTCATATTTTTAATTACTCTCTCTTTAATTCATATCTTAAACTTGTAATTGTAATTCGTATGGTATATTTTTTTCACAATGTAATTGAATGATATGTGTTCTTGTTTAGAACAAAATTCTAATTTTCAGTTTCGTGTTATTAAATTTCTAACACTTTTTATTTAATTAATTGGAAAAGATAAACCGTAGCCATTATGAATCCCAAAATTAATCTAAAAGGTACAAAAGAGTTCAAGCAGACGTGACCCGGTGTCAGTCATTCATTTTGTACAAAGTAACAATATCTTAACATTTTCAAATAAAATCATTTCTCCGGTTGTTCTGCAGTAGAGAAAAGCTTAGACAATCTTGTGCATCGTAATTTAGTAGGCGGTTTAATCCTCAAATGGCATATTACATATTTTGTCATGCAAAATATTTAATAAGCATAAAAAAATCCCTTATGACTTTTCGATATTTTCTTAGTCCGCCATTTGCAATTTGGAAAAGGTGCATGCGCAACGGAGAGAGAAGTGACAGAATGAAAGTAAGATGTTAATAAATGATGGACGTCGAGGTAACTACGGAAGAAAGGATGTAGAAGAGACTTCTCGTGTTTCATTGTCTTGCGAGAGAAGAAATTTAAGAACACAGCTTCTTCCTGTTGCTTTGGACTTTTTTAGTTTCTGCAATTTTACTCTGATGTAGCACACGACTGGAAGATGGTCGCTCCAGCAGTCGGTACAATCATATTTTTTTGCAGTGTAGAACTGAATTTCGGATTCTCCAATGGATAGCTACATAATCAATCTGGTATTTTGTGTCTGGGCATCTCCATGTCCTCAGGCGTTTTGGGTGTTCGTGGAGCCACAAGTTGGTGATTACTTGATCGTACTGACGTTAAAAGAAAACACATTCTATCTGGTCTGATTTCTAACTTTTAGTTTTGTTCTCTTTTTTCACAAAGCCACGAACAACAACGTTTCCGTTTAACAAAATACGACGTCAGTTTTAACTGATTCCAGTTCCAATTCCAGCTCTTTCAAAAAGAGCTAAGCTGTAGTCAACAAGATCTTGTCCACCACATTTGACAACACGTTGTCAATATGATGGACAAGATCCGCCCACGTCCCCAAGGGACATAGCATTTGGTGGGGGAGCCCTTAATTACATCATAAAACACGTGATTTTCCTCATCATTCTTTTCGAAGATGACATATATTTGTATATTTTACAGAATGATTTAAAGTTACTGGTACTACTGACTAAAATTCCTACTCCACTTAACCTTATTAATTTATTTTCTCAGATAATCAAGTAGTCACTAACTTTAAACTGAACAGTTTTAGAAATCAAGAATAGATTACCGGATTTGTGGATTAACTAAAATAACGTAAATAAGAATATAAAATTGGCAAATAAAATACAAGTTGCGATAGACTATTTACATTATTCGGACTATTGTGCTCATCTTTGTTGCTATATTTATCACAACGTTTCGGCCGTTGTACGCTCCGGCCATCTTCAGGTGGTTGGAATGTCGAACTGAGCCCTTTATTTCGGTCGCTAGGGTAGACTTTTCTAGTTCCACGTGCCATGTCTAATGGATGCCAGTTATCAGTTATCTCCTGTTAATTCACCTATCCAAGTTCTCCATTGTCTTAACCAGGTATTGAACTCACACCTCTTTGGTAAGATCCAGTGACAGAACCCAGAGTTGTGAGTTCAATACCTGGTTAAGGCAGTGTAGAACTTTTCAGTCTTCTTTTCTGTCTGTAATGATGGTGTGATTCCATAGAACAGTGATGCCATCTATTTTTGTAACCGGTGTTGGGTGATTTTCATACCAGTGTTTATTAACATCTTTTTCAAACTGTTTGCACATCACTTATTATTATTATTATTATTATTATTATTATTATTATTATTAAATCATAAAAAACAAAAGTACTCAAAAATGAAAATTTGTATACATTTCTGTGGAACAATCTCGATGGATATACAAAATGTTAAAAAAAAAAGACATGTTTGTAAAATTTAATAACATAATTCTTTCTTATTTATTTTATTGATTAAATGTTCTAAACAAAATTTCCCATTACCGATGAATTTTAATTAAGTATCAAATATAATTTCGATGGCAGCTAATTTAGACTTGAATATGGCAAAATATCCACGAAAAATATTGCAAAATAAAAACTGTTAAATTTCTTATTATTTTTCATAGAACAATAAACATAGTTGAGGCTGATTCCGTCGTCTAATCTTTATTCAGAGAGACATAAGGATCTTTTAGTTAATAGCCATAAAAGCACTTATCAAACAAATATGTAATATTTGACCTCTGTATATATATATATATATATATATATATATATATATATATATATATATATATATATATATAATTTGTGTACATAAGCAGCAATCCTTCTTACATGCACATTTCATTGAATACGACAGACAAGGTGCTTTTATTTAGTTTTTTATACAGTTTCTCCTGCGATCTAATAATTTTTTCTTTTCGGATGATAAATTATATAAAAACTGTCCGAATATTCTTTTTATCCGCGCGCACGCGGCTATACATTTAGCCATTTTCAAGGAATAAATATTTTAACTGTTAAATAAAAAAATAGTTTGTTATATGCATGTTTTAAAAAATGTTTCATTTTTCAAAACACGGTCATGATAGTGTGTCCATGTTTAAAGTTAATATTATTAAGTGTTGTTTGTTTTTTTTTGTTTTTATTAATAAGACTTTCATTTTTTTTAGCCTTTTTTTGGTATGTAGATGATAATATTATATTTGTGTTGTCAACAAGTATGTTACGAATAGTCTCCATGAATATTTAAATGAGATCTAATTGAGCTATGGCCAGAAAGGTGTAGAGTGAATTTACGTGGCAATCATGTTTTAGTATGGCCTATATAATTATTTACGAAAGTTGATTGCTGAGGAATACAATTCCTTAATGGGCATTTAAATTCGTAAATAATATTTGCCCTATTTAATTTTGTTCTAAGAGGTGAATTATTATTTTTTAACTATAAGGTTAGTGGTTTTAAATTTTTTTATAATAAATAATTAATCTATTTTTTTTAGTATTGTCAATTGGTGTTATACATTTTTTTTATAATGTTCTTAATTCTGCAAATCATTCTGTTTATAATTTTCGTTCATCTGATTTTTATAAAAAAGAATGAATGTTATTGTTTATGTTTCTATTCTCACCGTTGCTATTATCTACGTTATATATATATATATATATATATATATATATATATATATATATATATATATAGAGAGAGAGAGAGAGAGAGAGACTTGCTAAATTGTATTCAATTAAATGAAAGAAAAATACAGGCAATTTTGAGTTGAGATATCATTATGATATTCCATTTCAATGCAACCAGATGCTCAATCCTCCTCTATGGAAATGAATATTGGACAATTTCCTCACAGGTGAAGTGGAAACCAGAAGTAGCAGAAATATGGTTCTACAGAATGATGCTGAAAATACCATGGACGCAGCACGTACAGTTTCAACGAAAACAGAAACAAGGCGAACACTTAAGCATAGAAACAGAAAGGAAACAATTGAATTCATTGCGGGACATAAGGAAGAGAGGCTTGGAGATATTGAATCTCACAGGAAAGATATAAGAAGGTAACAGTGGAAGAGGATGGCAACGAGTAATCTGCCTAACGAGTTTGCATAAATGGCTTATAGAACATTGAATGGCGATGATGAAAATAAAAAAAGGCTACAAAGTATTGAAGCTGTGTAGAGCTTTGATAGCCCACATCATATATATACAGGATATATATGACGTGCATATATAGAAATACGATCATCCTGTTTGATACATTCAAAACGTTTCGGCCGTTTTACGCTCAGGTCTTCTTCAGGTGTCTCTTTTCGTACTTGTTAATTCTCATGCAATTTCCAGAATAATTCTACCTTGAGTGGCTCTTCGGCCTGGAAAAATAGTAAACTAAAACTATTGATACTAAATAGGCTAAGAGCTGATCCACTAATGATCTAATAAATAAAATTGTTGGTTTAAAACCGTATGGCTATTTGGTAGATGTGTGTTCAATCCTTACGTCTTGTACCGTTGAAAAGTCACATAATCCAGTGTAATAAATGAAGTACTCAATCAAAACAAAGATGAATAACATTGATAAGTTTTAATTATTATGAAATATCTCCTATCCATGGGACGGGGAATGAGAACAATCTACACACATGGATTTAATAAGGGATCGGTTTGAAATTCCAAGTTTGAGGAGTAGGTTGAAATGTACTTGAAGAAGGCTGGAGAGCACATCAGTCGAAACGATATGTGTATAGAAATCAAGATGAGCAGACTGGTCTGGATAGGAAAGCATCTGACTACCATTTGGCCTCTTTTCTTTTAAATTGATGCAGAAGAAATTCTTTTTGCACCTGATGTTCACTGGTGAGTGAAATCGACTTGAATCCACAAAAAAAAAAAAAAAAAAAAAAGCAAGAATATCTTTTCAAGATGCCAACGTAATCTAGTGTGAAAAAGAGTTGTCCTTTGTTTTTCTTGAGACTGAAAACCCTGGTCTTTGCAATGGTTGGTTGGCATATAATGCATAACTGTGAAATACATGATAACATTTTGCACACCCTAATACTGTTACACTAGTATCTAGTGGTTTCTCCACGGTTACATGTGACACAAGGTCGATTTCATGTAGAGCACCCGAGCACATACACCCGGGCCAGGAACAGAAATTACCCATTCCCTGAAAACAAGAACACCTATCATTCAATTACATCGCGGAAAAAATATACCATACGAATTACAATTACAAGTTTAAGATATGAATTAAAGAGAGGGTAATTAAAAATATGAAAAATAAATGGGTATCCTTTGTTTGTTACAATAAACAATGTATAAACAATTCGTAGAATTTCACAATATTCAGAGTTTTTTTTTTATATTTAAATAATTATAATCTAGAATATTCTTCGTCTTTACTTGATAACTAGATGAGGCTTTCATTATAAAAGCAACAATGGCGTAGACAACGTAGCTGTAATAATCAGTGTGTTAATTTAAATGATGTTTATCTGCCACATTACAATTGTACACCGACCAGAAGTATGAGTTAGGGCAACTTTGTTCAAGTCCTTTAGCCTATATTGCAAAGGGGAGCGATGCGTCTCACGATCCATCCCTTTTGGTCAATATTAAAATGCGACACTAGAAATATACGCGAGGGTAGTGTAAATAATTCGGCTGTGCTTGCATCGTTATTACTACCGATCCCCCTCTTTAGTACAATGAGGAGGTACTGCCTCAGGCAGCTATTCCACCAGACAAGGCACTTCACAATATTTTCTCAGTTGCGCTATGCCCGGCAGTATTAGACATCCCTTATATTAATGGCAATATTAGACTTCCCTTATGTAAATGGTAGTATTAGAATTTCCTCATGGGGAAAGATTCGGCATGCATGCATGATAATGTCAATTGAAAATTATAAAATCTTTTCAGGAAAACTGTTTTCCCAAGTCCAGTAGCTGTTATAGCTCTTTGAAGTATTGACGGTTGGATCGGGAGGTGGTTTTATTCTAAACTTTTGTCTGAAGTAGTACGCTATTATATTCTCTTCCAGTTACAATTGCTATCCATTTTAGTTTTTGCTGTCATGAAAGTCCTCAATGATGTCCTAGCTGTCATAAAATTAGGAAAATATTTTAATGACTGTATAATGACACTACAAATTTATAAGAATGATATATATATATATATATATATATATATATATATATATATATATATATATATATATATAATTAAATATTACAGGAAATATGACTTCAAACCATTATGATTGAATATGCACTGGAACATAGAAAAATATTGTCATTTTTTTTTAAATCTATTCAACGCAAGAAAGACAGTAAAGCAATTAAGACGCAATGGGTTACTGAATGTGAAAGTATTAAAAAAAAAGTCTAATGGGAGAGAACAATAAAAGAAGAGTAATCAGGAGGACAGTAGATAACGATTGACATGACATTTAAACTTTCCAAGGTCAAAGTTGGCTGGAAAGCATAGAGCCGGAAGAGAGTTCCACAAGTGCAAAGTGCGAGGAAAGAAACTGTTAGCAAAGAACTTACGGTTGCATCGAGACAATTCAAACTCAAATTGATGAGACCTTGTTGTCAATCTAGTACTACGCTTAAATTAATAAAGTCTACGCATCATCTCGAAGAAGTCATTCAAACAATTACTATGAAAGCATGAAAGCCGAGATACCAGGTGATGGCCAATAATATTGCAGATTATTCTTTGGAATTTATTAAGAATCTCTAAATATATAGCAGGAACATAGTTCAACAAAGCGAACAAACTTTCTTGGAGCATTCCTAGAAATTGATTCAATAGAATCTTTCCGTTTCATGTCAGCAGAGATTGCTAGACAGAGTTACTCTCCTGAAGGTTAGCATCAGCCATGATGATGGAAGGCAGAAAGGTGTCACTCAGGTGATTAATAGAGAGAAGTTTCGTTTCGTCGGCAGTAAAATTAACAAGCCATTACTTGCCACAGTTAACAGTAGATTGTAATTTTTTGATCAGCTGCCAATTTGACCTTATTTTATTGATCAGATTTATCTCTACAGGAATAAATAGCATAGATAGCGCTTTGAGAACTGATGTATTCAGGTCATTGGTAAAGATTAGAAATTAGAAACAAAGTAGGTCCAAGGATAGAGACCGAAGAGACAGCTGCATTAATACGAAAAGATCTAGAGGATTGGCCGTTTAGGACAACTTTCATTTCGCGATTTGATTTAATCATTTAAAAAATTATTCAGAAATGGCATAACCTTTTAACTTGTAAAGAAGACCGGCATGCCAAACGCTGTCGAATATTTTGCGGATTGAATAATGGTACTATGAATTTTTAGGAATTTAATGTTTTGTCAAATGTTATTGGAAACGTATGTGTGAAGGGCTGAGGTTGGAAAGAATGTTAAACTTTTAGAATTAGAAAATGAGAGTGAAATCGGTTGAAGGACATTGTGAGTTTTAGGAGTATAATAACCATAACATATTTGTAAATAATATATAGCAGACGAGAGAACAGGAATCATTGCAAATTTTCCACTCAACATTAAAAGAAAAAAAAAACGAAACAAAAAAGAAATGAATAATGTTTATCCATCTCCTTAACTACTTGTAGAACAAGAGCTCCAATGTCTGCCATAAATTTGGATGAACTTATAATACATCGCCGCATTACTGTCTGTAATTTTCACTTGAAAGAATTTTTTGTTCAAGAGAATATGATCTCCATTAATTAAACCAGACTAGCATAAAAAAGAATCCCTGATACGTACCAGTCTGTCAAGTAACTATTTGTTTAGATTCCATGAATCCTCAAAAAACTAAAAACTATCAGCGTTTTTGCATATAAAGAAATTAGTCTGTAAACTGCATCATAAACATATGAACGAAGTTGATACAAAAGGGCTTATGTGTCGGAGATGACATTATAGAAAAAATATTATTATACACAGGTCAGAAATAAAAACGTAGTCCAGACGGTGTTCGAATTCGTATCGTATGGCATATCAATGGGACCGCAGCTCATAAGAAAGACGCTTTCAGAAATTTACTGTGGAGACGAATCAATAGTGAGAAATTCATATTTAGTTGTATATAATTGGTGACTAATTATTTTTTTACGATTTACAGTGCATTCATAACTGTTAGAGAATTGTTAAAATGAGAATAGAAAAAGAAATAAATATATATATATATATATATATATATATATATATATATATATATATATATATATATATATATATATATATATATATATATGTTTATATATATATTTATATATACGTTTATATATATATGTACATATATGTATATATATATATATATGTATATATATGTATATATGTGTATATATATGTATATGTTTAAATATATGCATATATATATATATATGTATACATATATGTATATATATGTATATATATATATATATATATATATATATGTATATATATATGCATATAGATATGTGTATATATGCGTGTATATATGTATATATATATATATGTATATATATATATATGTATATGCAGATAGATAGATAGATAGATAGATAGATAGATAGATAGATAGATAGATAGACATTAAACTGAAATATTTATTTCGTATTAGGTACTTTCATAATGAATGTTGAAAATGAAATATTTGGCCTACCTGCGAAGATAGATAGATTGAAGTTAATAGATGGATATGAGACGTAGATAGATAGATAGATAGATAGATAGATAGATAGATAGATAGATATTAATTGACGTTGATAAATATAAGACTGAGATAGATAGATAGATAGATAGATAGATAGATAGATAGATAGATATTAATTGACGTTGATAGATATGAGACCGAGATAGATAGATAGATAGATAGATAGATAGATAGATAGATAGATAGATAGATATTAATTGGCGTTGATAGATATGAGACTGAAATATATATATATATATATATATATATATATATATATATATATATATATATATATAGAGAGAGAGAGAGAGATAGAGAGAGAGAGAGATAGAAATACAGGCTTATTTGTGGGTAGCAGCTCTTTTTTACGTTTTCTCCCCCTCCCTATTCTCATTATTTAAACCCTCTCTTCTCCTCTTCCGATTCCTTTTCCTCCTACCGTTTATTCTGCCAACTATTCACGTACTTATTCTCCTACTGCGCCTACTCCTCCATTTTCTCTTTCTCTTTCTCTTATTCCTTCGTCTTCATTACTATTTCATCAAACAATTTCCCGCGTTTTTTTTTTTTGCTAATTTTTTCCCTACGTGTTCAGATAGGGTTGTGACTATAAAATTAGTCGGGATTGTTTAAAGAGCAAGCGATGTAATCTGTTTGGCAGTGAAATGAGCTCATTTCTCGTGGACAAACGGCGTAGGTGATATAGACAAGATTACGTGTTGGGAATTGGCAGATGTCCACTGCGAAATACTTGTTTTTTTTTTTTTTTTTTTTTTATCATTCTTGAAGATGGTGCGTGAATGACGGATGGGTCGCACAGAGGTAAAAAAAAAATGACGCATAGCATAAGAATCGAACGGGATTTGGAGCTAGAAACATGGCGACTTGACTCCTTTGCGCATGCCTTAAAACAAGAAACCCAATTATATTTTGTAACTTAGTCTAAAAAGCTTAATGATGAATGTAGGAAAAAGTGCGGGGAAAAAGTTTGATCAAACAGAAATGAAGACGAGGATATAAAGAAAAGGAAAAGAAGAAAATGGAGGTATAGGCGCAGGCTGATAATATATGATAATATATATATATATATATATATATATATATATATATATATATATAAGCCTACTTTGTGTAAACAACGTGAGTGTTTGTTGGGACTCGGTGTTATTTGTCTCTAGTTCCTTTTGCTATTTTCTTTTTTTTTTTTCACAACTTCCTTTTATTGTACATTTTTCTGTGTTAATTTTAAATCTCCCGTTGAAGCCTGAAGAGCGGGAGCGAAACCGGTTAACTTCACCCGTTTTTTTTAAATATGACTCTCAATAGTTTTATACTTTTATTTCGATCATTAAATTTTGTACCTAGAAAAATATCTTTATATATATATATATATATATATATATATATATATATATATATATATATATATATATATATATATATATATATATATAACTGGAAGAGTAACAGGTAGGAGGAAAGGAGTCGGAATAGAAGACAAAGTAAAGAGAAAACAAAAAAAAGCTTAAGAGAATAGTGAAGTAAAAATGATGAAAATATTAAGTAATGTAAAAAGAAGAGAGAAAAAATACATAAACTGAAAAATATGAAGACGAAAATAAGTAAAAATATAAGAAAAGAGAAAAATAACAAAAAAATAAATAGATGGAAAACGAATAGAAGAGAACATGGAGAAAAACAAAAACGAAAGAAAAAAGAAGATGAAAAGAAAAAAGAAGATAAGAAAAAATGAGAAGGAGATAAAAGAGGAATAAAAAAACGAGAAGGATTCGAAAAGAAGTAACAATAAGAAAAGGGAATAGAAAGAGAAAAAATAGAAAGTAAATAAGTCTATCGAATAACTGAAAGAAAAAAGAGAGAAGGAGGAACAAAATTGGAGAAGGTGAAAGTAAAAAGAAAAGAATAGAGAGAAAAGTGTAAAAGCAAACGACAGCAAAATAAGAAGAAAATAAGATTAGGATCGCTAAATGAGGGAAAAGATGGAAGAAGAAAGAGCAAATGAAGAAAAAGAGAAGGAAAAAGAAAAAAAGAGAAAGATAGAGATGCCGGTAAATAAAAGAGGAAAATAATCTAAAAAAGGGAAAGAAAGAAAAGAAAATATGAATAGGCAAATATAACTGAAAGGCAACAATGAATGAGAAGAGAACAATGAGAAAGAAAGATAGAATGTAGAGAGAAAAGAATGATAAGAGAGGAGAGAATATAAGAACGTAGATAGAAAAGGCCATTAAAAGAAGAAGAAAAAGAGGGTAGTAGTGGTAGTAATAGTAGTAGTAGAAAAATAGAAGAACTAGTAATATTAGTAGAAGCAGTAGTAGTAGAAGAATAAGAAGTAGTAGTAGAATAAAGAAGTAGTAGTAGTAGTAAAAGTAGAAGAAAAATTGGACTAGTAGTAGTAGTAGAAGCAGAAGAACAACTACTAGTAGTAGTAGCAGAAATAGTAGTATTAGTAGTATATTAGTAGTGGAAGAATAAGAAGTAGTAGTAGTAATTGTAGTAGTTGTAAAAGGAGGAGTAGTAGTAGAAGAGGAAATATAAGTAGTAGTAGAAAAAGTAGTAATAATAATAAAAGTAGTAGTAGTACTAGTAGTAGTAGTAGTAGTAGAAGAAGAAGAAGAAGAAGAAGAAGAAGAAGAAGAAGAAGAAGAAGAAGAAGTTGTTGCTGTTGATGATGATGAAGATAATCGAAGGAAAAAAATTAATAAAAGTGATACCGGAAGAAGAATCAAATGAAAGGAAACGGAGAAATAGTCAAATGAAAAGAAAGAAAAAAACGGACATTGAAGAAAGGCAGAGAAGAAAAATTATCGAATGAAGAAGAAAAAAAAAGGAAAGAGACACCAAGCAACGGTAGACGAAAACAAAAGAGAAACAAATGGAAAAAGAGAAGAAATAGTCAGACAAAAAAAAACCCCAAAGAAACAGACATCGAAGAAATGATGAAACACAATAATCGAATGAAAAAAAAAACAAAACGAGCAAAAACAGCATATGAAAATGAAAAAAAACCCCAAAAACAGATAGACAAAGGAAAAGAAACAGTGATGAAATAAATTATATCAGAAAAAGATGATGAAAAAAGGAAAAAGCTGAAAAAATAAAAAAAGAAAGAGACGAATAATAATAATAATAATAATAATAATAATAATAATAATAATAATCTGCAACTTCTACGGGAAGGAAACTAAAAGAAACTGGTATGAACGCCACCCAGACCCAGTTACAGAGATAGGACTTGTTATAATTCTATGGGACTACACAATACACACTGACAGAACAATCAAAGCCAACCGCCCAGATATTGTTATTAAAGACCACAAACAAAAACGGTGCCTCCTTATTGATATGGCAGTCCCTGTTGACTGCAATGTATCTTTGAAGATATTCAAAAAAACTGTCAAAATACAAGGACCTTGAAATAGGAATCTCGAAAATGTGGCATATGGGAACATCAACAATCCCTGTTGTAGTTGGAGCCCTAGGACTGGTTGGAAAAGATTCCAGTAGACTAATTGAAGGGATTCCTGGAAGTCCATGCCTCAAGGAGATACAAAAAATTGTTCTGACAAGTACAGCCCACACTTTACGAAGGGCTTTATCTATGTAATATTTTTTTTTGGTAGTGGAAAGTGTCATGATGCCATTTCTAATCTTACGTCCCTGGGCGGGACCCGGAAAGAAATGTGTAAACGCCAGAAATCAAAGAAAATAATAATAATAATAATAATAATAATAATAATAATAATAATAATAATAATGAAAGGAAATTGCAAGAAACTGATATAAAACCCGCCCATTCGCGTTAACTGACATAAGACCTGTGACAATTTTATGGGGTTTTACAATACACACAGATTAAAAAAAAAAAGAATATTAATCGCTCAGACATCGTGAATAAAGAACACAAAAACGGACTATGTTTTCTTATTGACATAACAGTTCCTGCAGATTGTAATGTAGCATTGAAGATCTTAAAAACTATCAAAACAAAAACATCTTGAATGGAAATATGAAAAAATATGGCACATGAGGGCATCTATAATTCCAGTTGGCGTAAGGGCCCACGGTTTGATTGGAAAAGGTTCCGATAGATTCATTGAAGGAATTCCTGATAGCCCATGCCTTAAAGAAAAGCAAAAAGTTGTACTCCCAAATACAGTTCGTATATCACGAAAAGCTTTATCAATGTAAGATGTTTGTGATTGTAGGTTTTATTTTTTTTTTTGGAGTGGGGTTGTTTTCATCAATGAAAAATGTTATGATGTCATTTCTGGCTTGGGACCCAGAAGTAAATTACTATGTAGCAAACAAATGAAATAAAAATAATAATAATAAAAATTGTACTCACAACTACAGCTCACACCTTACGAAGGGCTTTATCTATATAAAATATGAGTGATTTTTTTTTCAAAACTGCTCAGGGGGAAATGTCATTATGCCATTTCTAATCTGAGAAATAAGTGTACACCAGGTAGCAAAGGAAATGAAATATTACTACTACTACTACTACTACTACTACTACTACTACTACTACTAATAATAATAATAATAATAATAATAATAAGAAGAAGAAGAAGAAGAAGAAGAAATAGACCCAGATCTGGTTATGGAGATAGGGCCTATAACAATTTTATGGGACTACACAATACTTACAGACAGAACAAACAATGCTAATCGCACAGACATCGTTATTAGAGAACAAATGCCTTCTAATTGATATGGCAGTCCATGTAAACTAAAATGTATATTTGAAGATCTTAAAACAGCTATCAAAATACAAGAACCTTGAAATCGAAATCTCAAAAATGAGGCACATGAGAGCATCAACAATCCCTGTTGTAGCTGCAGCCCTTGGATTGATTGGAAAATATTCCAATACACTCATTGAAGGAAATGCTAGTAGCCCATTCCTTAAAGAAAGAGAAAAAAAACGTTCTCACGGGTACAGCCCACACCTTACGAAGGGCTTTAGCTATGTAAAATATGTGTTTTATTTTTGGTGTTTTTTTAAATTGATCAGTGGAAAATGTCATGATGCCATTTCTGACTTAGGTCTGTGGGCGGGACCCGGAAAGAAATGAGTACACACCAGAAATCAAAGGAAATAATAATAATAATAATAATAATAATAATAATAATAATGAGAAGAAGAAGAAGAAGAAGAAGAAGAAGAAGAAGAAGAAATTGAGGATGTTTTAGCACAATCACAAGAGAGGGTTAAGTTGAATGTTCCCCATTTTAGACACCATGCATGCAAAAAGAAGAGGACAACAATTGTTTCGTTCATCCTGGGCAGAATAGTCGGAGTACGTAATATTTTACTGCAACGAGCAGGTACATTCTCGTAGAAAAGATTATCTACAAGTATATATTATAAATCTTGAAGAATATGATGAAGATAAAGTAAGAGTAGAAAGAAAATAGCAAGGAGAAAAAAAAGAAAGAAAAAATAAAGTAAGATAAACGGAAAAAAGAAAGAAAGAAAGAAAGAAGGAACGAAGAAGGAATGGAGAGACAGGAAGAAGAAAAAGCAGAAAGAAAAGATCAAAGGTAAAGGAAAGCGAAACGTCACACGAAGAAGAACAAAGAAAATATGTAAATGAAGAAGGACAAGAAGAAAGAAAAAAGTCGGAGGAAGACGAAAGAAAGGAAGAAAGAAAAGTGTTGTCCTCTTTTTTATCATTTCACCCCAAGCAAGGCGATAATGCCACAAGAAGGTAGGGGTTTGCAGAGGGTGAAAGTGAAAGAGAATGAGAAGATTGACAGTGGGAAGGGTTGAGGAAAGGACAAAAGATGAGCGTGATTCAAGAAGGCAGAAGATGGCGATTGATGTTACATTTACATTTTTGAAGATTGTAGTTATCAGGGAAGAAAGAAATCAGAAAAAGTGTTTAACAGGCGGGAAGCGCGAGAGAAGAAACTGTTAGCGTAATGGCGGAAGAATAACAGGAAGGAAAAGAGGAGAGAAAAGTGTCACCGGAAGAAGTAAAAGAAGAAAAAAAAGTGCCGCAAGTAGAAGAAGGAAAAGAAAAAAAAGAGTCACAAGAAGAAGGAAAAGAAAAAAAAGAGTCACAAGAAAAAGAAGGAGAAGGAAAAATGTGTCACAAGAAAAAAGGTGCCGTGAGAAGAAGAAAGACAAGAAAAAAAAGTGTCGGCAGAAGAAGAAGAAAAAAGTCTCGCAAGTGGAAGGAGCAAAAGAAAAATGTATCGGATGAAGAAGAAGAAAGAAAAGAAAAATATGTCGGAAGAAGAAGAAGGGAAAGAAAAAAGTGTCACAATAAAGAGAAAGAAAAGTAAAAGTGTCGGAAGAAGAAGAAGAAGAAGAAGAAGAAGAAGAAGAAGAAGAAGAAAGTGTCGCTAGAAGAAGAAAAAGTGAAAAAAGGAGGAGAAAGAGAAGAAAAAATGTGTCGAAAGAAGAAAAAGGAAATGTGAAAATAAAGAGTTGGAAGAAGGAGGAAAAGAAAAAAGTGTCGTAGAAAGAAGAAGTAAAATAAGAAAGAAAATTGTTGCAAAAAGAAAGAAAAGCGGAAAAAATGGCGTCAAACGAAGGAGAAAGAAAATATAAAAGAAGAGCCTAACAGGAAAAAAAAACAGTAAAGACAGAATCGTAGGATATGAATAAAAGTTCGAAAAAGAGAAACAGGTAAAGGTGTAACAAAGAAGAAGAAGAAGAAGAAGAAGAAGAAGAAGAAGAAGAAGAAGAAGAAGAAGAAGAAGATGTTGGGAGCAATGTACTCCGGGTTAAAATCTTTCATCATGGAATGCATATAAAGAAATCTTGGTTATATTGGAAAATCAGATGACGCAAAGAGAGAAGAAAAAATGTTTGAAAGATATGAAAACTCAGAAGCTGAAATGAATAGCCAACAGCAAATACAAACTCGGCTTTAATTAAGCGGAAAAAGAAACGCAAGAAGAAAAAAAAAGACATTAATCTCCAAACAAAATGGTAAAATTCTTCAAGACCTAAAGGTTATACTATTGTCTTTTCTCATTATTATTAGCTGGATATGCCTTACCGTCCAAAAAACTCTTAAGGCTATATAAATAAAAAAGGAGAGAGAGAGGGGAGAGAGGGGGAGAGGAGAGAGAGAGAGGGGGTATTGGGAGAGAGAGGGAGAGAGGGGGGAGAGAGAGAGAGAGGGGAGAGAGAGGTTGTATTGAGAGAGAGGGGGATTGGGAGAAAGAACGAGAGAGAGAGAGAACGAGAAAGAGTGAAGGAGAGAGAAAGAGAAACGGTAATGAAAGCGGGAAGACTAAAGTATTACGCGACTAGCTTTATTGGGCGCCTACTATCGCGTGATTGCTAGCCATATCATTTAAAAAAAAAAAACAATTCGCTAGCATTAACATAGTAAGTTATTATCGGACTCCCTATTGCTGTAACCTTGTGCCAAACTAATGTTGTTTTTAAATCTGTAACGTCTTCCCTTTTAGAAGATAAAGAAGAAGAATAGGAAACACATATTGTCTTTCCAAACACACGGACGGACCATTTTGCCACTTTAGGAGACCAGAGTTGTAGATTTATAAAACAAAATGAAATATGAAAAGAAATATCAAATCGTTGTTCTTCCGAAGCCTAATGGATAATGCGATAAACATAAAATAATAGAATAAACACAATAAAATGCTCTTAACATTGAGCAACTGATATTGACTTTAGTGCCCATAATCACTCAAGTACCTGGAAACAATCCTTCGTTAAGGGATTGAAACTACTTGAGACAAGAAAAATAGTGTAAAGCACCAAAACAGCTTTATGGTTTACAAGACTATTAAGAGAGTAGGGTTGGTTGATTTTTCACGTTTTTTAGTGAATAAATATTGCAATCAGTGCAATGAGATCGGGAGTTAGATTCATAGCTTCTATCAATTTTTGATCATTTACCATTCGCCCGAAAAAATGAACGAAAACACCTAATTTCTGCAGGTTTTTGCTTACAAACTGACTTGAAAATTTTACTATTCCAAAAATATATCCAAGTTGATATTTTAATTAGATGACGTTGGCGGGAAAATGTATTCTGACTAGAATTCTAATTATGAATCGCCACAAAAAAAAGTGCAATTTTCATTATATTCAATGACTAAAAAAATAGTAAAAAAATTACAAGTAAGGTTACTCAATGAATAAGATTTGTTAAATCCTTTGTTAGATCATAATTAATAAAAAAAAATAGATGAAAGTGTATTTAACACCATAATACTGCAGGTCACATATTATAAGACAAAATGTTTTAAATTTGCATTGTTTATTGAAAATCAAGCTAAGACTACTGCACTGTATGACATATTACATCATAATATAATTAAATTGTTCAGTATAATGTCCCAAGTAAATGAAGGTCTTATTTGATGGTACAATGATTTAGCAATAATGAGCTTTTGTCATGCATCTTGCACATATAAAATTTGTAAAACTAGAGTAAATAATACGTTATATAAGGCTGTGCCGTATAATGTTTTTTTATAATACATTTTATAAGTTTGTGCTAGAAGGCTCTCACTAATCACTGAAATGAAATTCAAACGCTGCGATTTTGAATCTAAACTTAATCTTTAAACGCGTTTCCTCAAAAAACTGCCATCATTTGGTAAAAACCTATTTTGTATAATTATTTATCATGTCAAACCCCAACTTTCAAATTAAGTGCAATACCACGGTTTTAAAATCGACCTCTCCTATTAAGAAATTCGTGGAGGATTAAGAAACTTCGCTGTTACGAGCTACCTAGTGATAACTTTTATATAGTATGCATGTGCGAAGATACATCGCCATCAACAACAACAACAACAGCAACAGAACTAAGAAATATTACAACGGTCTACAATATCATTAAAATGAACCAGATAATGGCGACATGCCGTCAGTGTGTTGAAGAAGATTAAACTTTCAATTAGATATAAAATGAAACTCGCAGATGAAGTCAGGTGTATTAAAAAAAGGTGATGCACAGAAAATAGTGCAAAATAATTTGTTTTGACCATGTAGGGCAGTATATTTCTAAGCGCTATAAAGGACAGGAATTTGTAGAAGGAAATGATCGACCTCGTCCTGAAAGCGTTCGACACATAGAAGAAGAAGAAGAAGGGGATTTGGAGAAGAAGAAGAAGCAGAAGAAGAAGAAGAAGAAGCATGGGTATTAGAAGGAAGAGGATGACAACGAAGAAGAAGAAGAAGAAGAAGAAGGAAGAAGAAGAAGAAGAAGAAGAAGCATGGGTATTAGAAGGAAGAGGATGACAACGAAGAAGAAGAAGAAGAAGAAGAAGGAGAAAGAAGAAGAAGAAGAAGAAGAAGAAGAAGAAGAAGAAGAAGAAGAAGCATGGGTATTAGAAGGAGGAGACGGAAGAAGAAGAAGAGAAAAGAAGAAGAAGAAAAGAAGAAGAAGAAGAAGAAGAAGAAGAAGAAGAAGAAGAAGAAGAAGAAGATGGGTAGGAAGAGGACGACAACGAAGAAGAAGAAGAAGAAGAAGAAGAAGAAGAAGAAGAAGAAGAAGAAGAAGAAGAAGAAGAAGAAGAAGCATGGGTATTAGAAGGAAGAGGACGACAACGAAGAAGAAGAAGAAGAAGGGGATTTGGAGGAGGAGGAGGAGAAGAAGAAGAAGAAGAAGAAGAAGAAGAAGAAGAAGAATGGGTATTAGAAGGAAGAGGACGACAAGAAGAAGAAGAAGAAGAAGCATGGGGATTGAAGAAGGAAGAGGACGACAACGAAGAAGAAGAAGAAGAAGAAGAAGAAGAAGAAGAAGAAGAAGAAGAAGAAGAAGAAGAAGAAGCATGGGTATTAGAAGGAAGAGGACGACAACGAAGAAGAAGAAGAAGAAGAAGAAGAAGAAGGGGATTTGAAGAAGAAGAAGAAGAAGAAGAAGAAGAAGAAGAAGAAGAAGCATGGGTATTAGAAGGAAGAGGACGACAACGAAGAAGAAGAAGAAGAAGAAGAAGAAGAAGAAGAAGAAGAAGAAGAAGAAGAAGAAGAAGAAGAAGAAGAAGCAATGAAGAAGAAGAAGGAAGAAGACGACAACGAAGAAGAAGAAGAAGAAGAAGAAGAAGAAGAAGAAGAAGAAGAAGGGGATTTGAAGAAGAAGAAGAAGAAGAAGAAGAAGAAGAAGAAGAAGAAGAAGAAGATTAGGAAGGAAGAGGACGAACAACGAAGAAGAAGAAGAAGGGAAGAAGAAGAAGAAGAAGAAGAAGAAGAAGAAGAAGAAGAAGAAGAAGCATGGGTATTAGAAGGAAGAGGACGACAACGAAGAAGAAGAAGAAGAAGAAGAAGAGGGGAGAAGAAGAAGAAGAAGAAGTAGAAGAAGAAGCATGGGTATTAGAAGGAAGAGGACGAAGAAGAAGAAGAGGGAACGAAGAAGAAGAAGAAGAAGAAGAAGAAGAAGAAGAAGAAGAAGAAGAAGAAGAAGAAGAAGAAGAAGAAGCATGGGGTATTAGAAGAAGAGAAAAAGAAGAAGAAGAAGACCTTTGAAGAAGAGGATCGAAGATATTGTAAAATACGAGGCGTTACTCTTTCCTAAGTCAAACCAAAGATTGCATACGAAAAACACATGATACATATCAGTGAATGTGCAAATACATTCATAGTATACATGATTGATTTATTTGTTTTTACGGCTTATCAACCTTTTACAGTTTATTTAAAGCCAAAAGATTTTTTTTTTAAATTAAAGGAGTTTTTTCAGATAATAATAAGAACTGATAATAATTGAAGACAGAAGAAGTTCTAGAAGAATTAAAGGGATTTAGCTAGAAGGAAGCTGGATTCATACATTTCTTAGAAGGAAGAGACGACAACGAAGAAAAGAAGAAGAAGAAGGGGATTTATAGAAGAAGAAGAAGAAGAAGAAGATGGGAAGAAGAAGGACGTATTTGTAAGTGAATACAGAAGAACTAAACTGGGTAATTACAAGCCAGAGAAGAAGAAGAAGGGGTGGAGGAGGAGGAGGAGGAGAAGAAGAAGAAGAAGAAGAAGAAGAAGAACTCTAAACCGTTATGTTAGAATAAGAAGAAGAAGAACTCAAGAAAAATTAGAAGGAAGGGACGACAACGAAGAAGAAGGAAGAAGAAGAAGAAGAAGAAGAAGAAGAAGAAGAAGAAATACGAAGGAACAGGATCAACGAAGAAGAAGAAGAAGAAGGGCTTACAGCATCTGGAAGAAGAAGAAGAAGTGGTCACCCATCTGTGTACTGACCACGATCGACGTTACCTAACTCCGGTTAATGTACGAGGTTCGGGTTCTTGTTTATTGTTGATTTTAGAAGGAAGAGGACGACAAGCGTAAAGAAGAAGAAGAAGAAGAAGAGGAAGAAGCATGGGTATTAGAAGGAAGAGGACGACAACGGAAGAAAGAAGAAGAAGAAGAAGAAGGATTGGGAAGAAGGCCGAAAGAAGGGAAGAAGAAGAACAAGGTATTGAGGATCGAACTCATTACTCAGTCGTAAGTGAAGAAGAAGAAGATTTGGAGGAGGAAGAAGAAGAAGAAGAAGAAGAGACAAGTTTGCTAAACATTACACCGCCTCGAGATGCCCCACGTTCTTTGTCACGTATATAGTGAGGCAAAGTAGTTTTTTTTTCGTCGTGTAGATTAAAGAAGAAAGAAGAAGAAGAAGAAGAAGAAAGTTTTTTTTTCTAATTAAAATAAATTCAAGATCTAGCAACGCATCTATTTGAAAATCTTCAGCGAAAAAAAAACAACAAGAGAAAACGTATCTTTACGTATGCTAACTGGAAAGTTTATGTTATGTGAGAGTGTTTTCGACTAGCCCGTGAGGATTTGTGAAGGTCGTGATGATATTGACTATGATTAATGGCGTGGATGTCTACCCACATGAAGGATCGGCATGAATGTTCAAAAGATAGATTTAACAAATGGTCTAAATTTTTAAAGAGATTGGTACGTAAATATTCCATGATAAAGATTTTGCAACTGGAATCCGTAAGTTTCTGTCTGCTGTTCATAAAGTAAATCGTAAACGATTTTTTTTTTTCCGTTTTTTCAGATATTTTGGATACATGGAATTAACCCATAAAGGGAGAAACCTAAATTTTGTTGAAACACCGAACTAAACAATTACAAGCCAGACAGTTACTAAACGTTATCTTTGATCTTCCACGCTACAGAATCTGAGTGGACAAATCTGTGTACTGACCAGTCGCGTTATAATCCGGTTAATGTACGAGGTTCATCTTCGATTTTCCAGGAAGAAAATGATCATCATTAAGTCGTAAGTGTTTCAAATTGTTGATTTTAATCTTTGACTTTAAAGACACATTTACAGAAGACTGGATTCCAGATAAAGTAAAAGTATGCTAATTTGAAAAATGTGAGAGTGTTTTATTGAAAAAAAGGTTACTATGATTAATGGCGTGGATTTTATAACTGAAGAAAGAAGTTTCAACTCTAAAGGAGATCTACGTAAATATTCCATGATAAAGATTTTCAACTGGAATCAGGAAAATGCGTTAAATTTTTTTTTTTTCCGGATATTTTGGCAGGAACTAAAGAAACGTATCGCATTACGACGTTTATTCTCTTAAAATCAGCACCATTTGATTTTTCCCAGGAAGAAAATGATTACCTAAATCAAATTTTGATTTTAATCTTTGAAGGGACACATTTACAGAAGCGTCTGATAAAGTAAAAGTGATTTGAAAAAAAATATTATTAAAAAACGAATGAAAAAGCAATTTTCTGGACCACCGAACATATTGTATATCTAAATTAGTGGAATATGGCGATTTTCCAAGCGTAGCTGAGATGTGACACAAGGCCGACAGTATGGGGCACCCAGTATAGATCGCACTCACTATTCAGTCGTAACTGATCTAGCGACGGAAGCTCGTTAACCATTACACACCATGTCGATGTGCCGTGGTTTTCCCCCTAATATGAGATGTCAAATTCTTACCCTCCCATCACTAGAACAAACCCCCTTGACCTTAACATTGGTAGACTGTCTATTTTTATTTGGTGGGTAGGTCAAACTTAATATCAATACTGGAAAAATGTGGAAGGTGTGAGGGACAAATTTGAGGAAGTTATTGGTCAGGAAAATCGTTTGTTCGAAGTTTCAACTGTAGATCTTTTCCTCCTCATCAGGAAAATGCGTTAACAGTTTTTGACAGATAAATGTATCACAGTACCGGGATATGACCTTTATCGTCTTAATCTAGCACCATTTGAATTTTATGTCACCTAAAGCAAATTTGCACTCAAGGGAAGCCGTTCGAAGACTGTCGCAGAAACGAATGAAAAAGCAATTTTTTGACACACCGAACAGAAGAAGACATACTGCACATCTTTGATTCGTGGAAGAGTGGAATGTAGCCGCGTTTAGTTGCACGAAAGGTATATATTAAAATGTAAAGAAACTGGTATGTATGACATTGTTCTCATTAGTAGCCACACTCGTATGAAGGTGAAATTAGCGATTGATGAGGTATTAAACTCATTGACACAGTTCAGTTATGTGTCATGAATGATACACGATTAGGTGATCATGTATCTTTCGATACATAACTGACGAGGCAGATTTTTCCGCAGGAGGTTGCCATTTCTTTCTGCGGTAGACCAGTTGCCATCCAAGGCTATAGAACACGATCTGTCCTGCTATTTACCTATAACTAGGGGAGGCGGGAGAAGAAGAAGAGGATTCATACCTTTCGCAAGGGTATTAGAACTGTAATTAGAACTCGGCTCTGCCGATTCCTCAGTCCGAGCCGCTATCCATTACTCCACCGTCAACAGGGTTAGTATATGCTGGAGGGAGAGCTGCAGAAATGCAAACTCAAGGCCGTCACCATGGTATTACCAATAGCAGGGGGGGGGCATCAACTCTAAAAAGGAGAACATCAACAATAGGGAGTGCCCACTGTTAGAAGCGTATTTCTCGCATTCAGATTCGTACACATCGCCTTCACAAATGGTTGGTGGCAAAACCTTTCGGCGGCAAGTGTTTCTCTTAATAAGTCGATTTTCCAAGCGTAGCTTAGATGTGGCACAAGGCCGAAAATATGGGGCACCCAGTGAATATCGGACTCACTATTCGGTTTTAACTGATCTAGCGAGACAAGCTTGCTAGTCACTTTATACCACGTCGAAATGCCAAGGTTTTCCCCCTATGGCATGTCGAATTCTTACTCTCCCGTCACGGAAGAGGAACTAGTACAAACCCACTTGACCTTAATATTGATAGACTGTCTATTTTTACTTGGTGGGTAAGTCAAACTGAATATTACTACTGGAAAAGTGTAGAAGTTGGTAGGGACAAATTCAATAAACATGTTTGAAGGAATCTTTAGGAAGAGATTGGTCACGAAAATCGTTCGTTAGCGGGTCGCGTGTTTGAGATCACTGTTTTACAGTCTTGCAAGACGACTGTGAGCGTTCGAAAATCAAGAAAGAATAGAAACTATTGAGAGTATTCTTCTTTTATGCGCCGTATCTCTTAAGCAAGTAGGCGATCATGGCCCTCCACATCTTCTTGTCCTTTGTAGCTCTTAAAAAAGTTTTTGGTTTTGTTATTTCTCCCAATCCCTTGCTCTGCCATCGATTTGCTCAATCCCATTAAGTATGTCATGCGTTGATTTCCCTATCCTTCTTTCCCTCTCTTTCTGTGAATATCAGATTCCCCAGGCCCTCCTTTCTTATTACGTGTCACAGAAATTTCAACTGCCTCTTCCTGGTGTTAATTATAAGTTTTCTCTTTGTTTCCATTCTCTCCAAAACCTCGTCGTTGCTGCCATACTCCTTGGCATCCTCCTTAGAACCACTTTTCTGTTACTTCAAGTCTCTTCTTCATCTTTGGGGGATTGCCCAGCATTCCCTATCATACAGGAGTATCTTTCTGAAATACTTAAAAGTATTTTTGGAATGTTTTAAAGAGATTACACTTAATAGACTCTTATGAAAACTGCTGCTACTACTACTACTACTACTACTACTACTACTAATAATAATAATAATAATAATAATAATAATAAGAAGAAGAATTGCCATACAAGTAATAAACGAAATTGTCTGCGCAAAGGAAATATCGAAATACTATCAAGTACTGTAAAGAACGATGGAATTTCTTGGTCAGAATACATGTCACGTGAGCGTGCGTCTGAGAGACACGAAAGATTTGTAAAGGCCGAGAATGGTTTACTTTCTTTTCTTTGTTTTACCGCATATCAACTCCTTATATGTCATTGAATACGAAATTTTATTTTTCTTGTGAGCTTCCATAAGTTTTTTTTTCAAAAATGAATTTCTGGTAATCTTTTATTTTTTTCCAATAATGTATTTTCAGAAGTAAAAATATGTTAAACGACACAACGCGTAAGATTATTATTGTCCTTCGTATGGAAATTTTACCGATTACTTATCAGTGAAGGGGAGAGAGAAATTATTCAGAGAGACTTGTAATCCTTTTACATATTATTGTTTAGCAATTTTGTGTTCATTAAGAGGTAAAAATTCTCCATGAATAAATCTGGGGCGAAAATCAAAAGTAAATACTATTTCAATGCAATGCCAAACGTTATCTTCTGTCTTATTAATCAATATTCGTTTATTGTTCTCGCCCCTTAATAATGTTTTTCTGTTTCTCAAATTTCACGCTCAGTAACCCGCTGTGTATTCGTGTTTTATTGCTTTGCTTGGGAGGAAAGGATTAAGAAGATCTCGACTGCTATTGCTGATTCGTCATTTCACGGACGAATGAAATGACATTCAGTCTTGCCAATTGATGACTGTTTTCTTTGATACCGAAGGAAGTAAAGCCAAGTTGAACTATATTTTGAATCAGCAGGTAAAATTTGTGTTAATAGTTATAAAGCCAACAATAATAATAAGTATTTCAAACCTATTTGTTTTAAACTGAGGAAACGGAAAAAAGTGAAATTTTCTTTCGAGCTTAACTGGTGAGACCGCGGTTATTTTCGTGGTTATTTTGATAAAATTAGTATTTAAACAAAGTAAATATTTTCCTTCATAAAGACGCAATTCTTTCTGTATTTGATTATTAATTTTTATTCCACGTCTCTTCAAATTATGTTCGTATTTTAATGACGGGCGCTACTTTTCAGCACTTTAGAAGCAGTGTATTTCAGGTTGGTGTTTTTCAAACTTGTTGCGCCCCGAGTTACGCTTAATAATATATACGATAGCATTTGAAAGATCGTAGTTATGCAGATACTTTTTTTTGTAGCGAACTTTGGAAAGATAATCCGAAAAAAAAAAAAAAAAGATATGGACAAAATGCCAAATATTTGCAAAGGCAGTGGTGGTTACCGAGGAAGTTGCAGAATATATCGGAAGATTCTGTGTCAGTTTTCTCAGGAAGTACCTGCTTCTACTGTGTTCCATATTCAAATAGAAGAAGGGAAAATAAAAAAAAAAAAAATGGAAAGAAAAGAGAGCGGAGAAATTATAAAGAGAAGAGGACTAAGAAATCCGACAAACGAGCGAGAAAGAAATTGGAAGAAAAAAAAAATGCAAACAAAGCGTGCGTAAAAATAAAAGTCCAAAAAAAATAATATATATATATATATATGATGGACCGAACGCATTTTGTTGAACATAAGTAGAAAGATTGGACACTGATATCTGAATAATAAAAAAAAAAAACAACAACAACAACAACAACAATAATAATAATAATAATAATAATAATTCCCCCAAATAAGAAAAGTCAAAAGGTTTTTTTTTTTAAATTTGGAAGCATGCTATTCTAAAAGTGATATATATATATATATATATATATATATATATATATATATATATATATATAAAACAAAAAAAACTGGTGATGTTTGTGAAAGAACATTTTTATAGGTAGAATAGTAATGGATCCATATAAGATTTCGGCATTATTATACAGAAAAATTAACATATACAACTGAGCGTATATTAATATATACAACTTAATACGCACCAACCCGTTTATATATATATATATATATATATATATATATATATATATATATATATATATATAGACACATATATAAATGTGTTTGTTTTATACATACATATATATGCGTGTGTGTTCAGTTCGGTATATTTCGACAGCAACTGTTTTATTTAAAAACAATAAATAGTTAAAAACAATAAATATTTTCTATTAAATTTAATCTTTTTTCTTGATGTGGGAATATATATTTGGAAATGTGGTTGTTGTATAGATAAATTGGACAAAATTCATGTTGTGTAATCTCAAATGTCTTAACGCATATGAGTCATCAAATATAGGAGAGGGATGAAAATATAAAATGTTCTTTCTTAATATTTCATATGCATTCCAGAATGCAGTGTTGCAAATAATATATTCAGTTGTACATTATATATATATATATATATATATATATATATATATATATATATATATATAGAGAGAGAGAGAGAGAGAGAGAGAGAGAGAGTCCGTATGAAGTTATTATGCATATAACATCAATTTCAATAATTCGAATTTCCTTTGAACAATTTTTCTTAAATTTTGCACGATTAAGATAGACTTTGTATGGCCAAAGACGCATTCCAAAAGCTGGGCAGAGTATTGCGAGACAGGAGGATTTCTTTGGTAATAAAGGAAAGAATACGGAGCTATTACGTGACATTTGTTCTTCTTTACGGCAGCGAATGTTGGACGATTTCCTCAAAGACGAAGAGACTCGAGGCGACGGAGATGCGGTTCTACAAGAGGATGCTAAGGATATCATGCACCAAGCTTGTAATTACGGATAAGTTACTTAGTATCCTTATTAAAGGAAGAAAATAACCATATTGATGCATATTCATTTTACTCCGAGGACTTTCGACATTAGCATAATGTCGCCATCAAAGTCTTGTTATTTCTAAGACAAAAAAAAAAAAATGGTTTTGTTCATCCATTTTCTTAGACAAAACTTTTGTGTTCATCGAAAAATTATTTTTTTTTACATTTAAAGTGAAAAACGCTAAAAATCTCTACTGTACACTTTTTAAATTTATCATGTAGACACACGTTCAACTATATAAATATTTAAGTCAACAGCAAGAAGCGACAGTCTGTTGCATGCTAAAAACAATCGTCTGGATAACGATTGCGTTTATGCCTGCAATAGACTGCCACCGCTTCTACGTCGAATTTTATATTTACACCCGCATACACACACACACACACACACACACACACACACACACACACACACACACACACACACACATATATATATATATATATATATATATATATGTATGTATATGTATATACATATACTGACTCCAATTCCCTAATCCGTATATTTTCTAAAATCTCTAATTATAGCATTATGTTCATATTCACGATTGGGGGACCTTGTAATAATTATAGTGGGCATCAATAAATGTTTTGTCTGGAAACAAAACAGATGATATTCTAGCAGTATTAATCATGTATACGAATTACGAATCTGGACTCACAATCTTTTCTCTAATGAATCTTTTTTTTAATTTTTTTATACGCATTTACTATGTAAGCAATTATTATATGAGAACATCAGACAATTTTTTAGCCCAATCAGAAGCTTTTCTGAAACAAAACAAAATAAATTAAATTTTTTTTTACCGATTAGTCAGATTTTGAGACGAAGGTCAGGCTGAAAATTTATCAACATTAGTAGTCACTTCAGCTGGTGGCATGTGAATGGTGTTGGTTCTAGACATCCTACTTGAGTAACATCTAACTGAAATCTATATTGCTTTAATACCCAGCATGCAAACAGCGCATCAAAGGATGTGATGCTAGGTGTTTCTTTAAATACAATTTCTTATTTCAGTTTGTTCAACGGATCTGGGAGCTCCAAGCGATAGGCATTATATGAGATACTCCAACCCAGGAGACAACGGAGTTGAAATCGAAGTCTCAAGGCCAGTTTAATCCAAATGTGATTACTGATTACTGATGCTTCGTCCATTTGGAGATCCGCCTCAGGCGCAAACGAATGTGTTTCAAATATCCTGAAGATATAGTCTTTTATGTTTCTTGGAATTGTTAACTAAATTTTCATTCTACGTGTATGTTCTGTTTACAGATATATATTTTGTGCCTTGAACATAAACATATACTATAATAAGATAACATAATCAGGCAGGTGTAGCCTGCGTAATGTACGGCAACTGTTCTGTCGTTAGCTAGAATTTTGGTATTGATACTTTTGAACATATCACACTCGTTATTGTTAATGGCTCCTAAAGTGACTTCTCAGTCCAAACTCGAAATCAGAGCTTTTTTTACGAGTTGTATATGAAATACGCTCTCATAGAGCTGGAACTTCTTATAGTTACACGTCAATTCTGCGATCGATGCAGATTTCTGGACTTGTTGCATACCGATTCGAAACATTCAGTAAACTCTTTAATTATATCGTGTTAGATTATAATATAATACAATAATTGTTTTGATAAAAATAGGTGGCTTACGATCATATCTCGTACGATCACCGAAGGTAAGCAACGCTGAGCCTGGTCAGTAACTTGATTGGTATACAAGGTGCCGTAAACTTGAATATGCGAATGGTGTAATAGATAAAGATTCAGACTTGGAAATATAAGAGCGGTGCTCAAATTTTAGTCGGGTTTGTTATGTCCACTTACGCGCAAATACGGTTGGGAAAGTTATCAATACCCCTTTTCTCTATCACCAGGTATGGGTTAATTAGTAGGATTTTTATCTGTAAAAATCTTATTATACTCTCAAAAATAATACAAAAAAGAAATTCTTAAATAAAATTATTTCCTAACTAGCAAATGGATGATAAGTCTTAAAAAATACAAATTGATAAAAATAGGTTATAAATATATATATTGTTTAATAAAAGTACGTAAAATTAAGTTGTAGTTGTACTGAAACTTTAAAAAAAATATATAAAAAACATAATAATAAAATTTTGAATAAACACTTAAACCAAAATCATAATAATAGAGATTCCAGAACGAAGATCAATAATATTAATAATATTCTGTAACTGTAGAAACTCATAAATTGTTCATTGCAAAATAAATGTCTTACATAATCTATAGTTTACCAATGTACTTTTTCATCTATTGAAAATCCAGTTATTACAATTTTTTTATATTGGTAGCACAAATTTTTTTTTAAATTGAGATGTTACCACATCTTTCTTCCTTCAACAACAATATCGTAACCAAACATCCCTCTCTAAATATTTTTGACATTTAAAAGAAAAAATTAAAACACCCACTGTAAAATGGAAATTATTTAAAAAAACGAGAATTTGTAGGTCATTAAATGACCCATGTCTGCTATGCCTACATGAAAAGCTATATATTATTAAGTTTCTTAAAAATAATGATTTATTAAACCAACGAAACGAACTAAACGTTTTCTGTAGGCATTGTACTATGTTCACATTAAAACGTAATAGGATTTTTAATAAAAAAAATCTATACACTATAATTATATATGTATTATTTGATTGCATATAATGGTACATATAATATTTACATAATTCCTTGATTTATAGTATTAACATTGCTATGTCTAATGTAGGCATTGATTATAATAAGTATTGCATTTTAGATTATAATGATTAAATATATAATAAAACGATTTAATCATAGTACAGGGCCCTTTAAGACAGCCTTTAAGTATTGTATTTTAGATCAAAATAATTAAATATATAAAAAATGCTTTAATCATGACAGTCCTAGAATATATGAAAATAATAATAATTTAAAAAATAAAATGCCAAAATTAACACATCGTTGGATACATATACCTCTCTGTATTATTTCATTGTATCCTCTGAATATATTCTTAACTGGAAACAATGGTGACATGACTAATACCCGACGAGTCATCTAGACAAAAAGGAATTACATACCCACACTTAACCGCTAAGCTACATTTTTCACTTTTCGATCTTAGCTTAGATCTGTCTTTTGATTCGACAAATAAGACAACACACATGAAAATTTTAAAATCTTGTTCCTCTCCTACTTAAACTCTTCAATATAATACCACTTCTCTTTCAAAAGTAAATAATTTTTTCCGAAGTTACTGAATGTCGCTTGAAAATGGAACAATAATTTTAAATTCCGAAACAGAAATTTCCGTGTCGCGATGAAAAATATTTTTAAGTATTATATTACGCTCTACTTAATATCGAGCACTTTTAAAATAATAAATGCTAAAAACTGTGGATTATTAATATGACTGTTCTTTTCTTTATTTATATATATATATATATATATATATATATATATATATATATATATATATATATTGTCTTTGCAAGATGTCATTCTCCCTGCATCTGTTTATGATTCAAATGTATCCATGTTGACATGAAGTTCAGAGGACATTTGATCTTAACGTTTATTCCAACTGAATTTCAATAAAAACAAAATAAATAGAATAACATGAATTTTCCTTTTTTCTTCAGTAATTTTATAATTTTAAACTTAATATTGATTAAATTAAAATTTTAAAATGGGTAATTTCTAAGTTTTAATTTCAAAATGTATCGTATTATTTAATATTTATTAGTTAGAATAAATTCTATTTTAGTCTAACCCCAACATTAAAGTATTAAATAATTATTATAACCTGAGTTCGTGGTCAAGTTTTTTTTAATTCTCGTATACTTATATTTTGATTGGTCATTCCAGCTTATGTAACAGCGTTTCCCCTAGCGAGGGGTGTGTGATTGTTTTGATATTTTTAAAACCCTTTATTCTGCATTCAACATCATCACTTGATAAGGCACCAGAAGTGTTGAAACAAAAGGGCTATTTTTGTAGTGATTTTATAAAATATTTATGTTATAATTTTCGAATAAAAAATTGTATTTGCTCTACTCTGTATTGAGCACTCTTTTAAGTTATAGTATTTGTTAGTTATTGAAATTTATTCCGTATACACGAATCCTATATATATATATATATATATATATATATATATATATATATATATATTCTCAACGCTGAAGATAACGAAACCCGTTTGATAATCAAAGCTAAACAGCATCGAGGATTGGCTTATCGTATGTTTGTGTGTCCCAAACCTGTTAGGGAAATTTAAAGTAGATATATGGGGATTGCTTGCCATCAATTATAAAAATACTGATTTGTGTATGCGTAAATGTTTGGACTGGCAATATCTTTAAAAGTCTGTCCTTTGATCAACATCATTACCACCAACATTGGACGTTTGCTGTAAAAATCTGTAGAATTTCTTCCAAGAAAACTTGCATCGAATGTTAGAGCTGAGGCCACGCATAATTCTAGGAATTAATAAACATTATTGCTAAACAAATGGGGCCTCGTTGGTTCCCTATTAGGGTGTGTGAATTCCAGTGACATTGTTTGCTAGCATTTTACATTCAGCCCGGAGGGAAAAAAATCTGTGTCCCAATTGTCTAAAAGGATCTGACAATTAAAAATGCGATTCTGATGTTGATTATTTTTTGGGTCCCACGAAGAAGAATTCACAACTGAACAATTAAAGGATCCAAATAGGAAATATAAAAAACGAAACAAAAAAAAACAAAAAACAAATAAAACACGGAACTAATTGATGATTTTTTTTGAAAAATATTTTCTTCAGGTGAACGGCGCGTTAAGAAAATACCATTTACGATAAATTTGAAAAATTCCTTCGATAAGATTTGTTTCTACGTTCGTGAAAAGCCTTCAAGGAGCATGTTAAATATTGCATCATTTTTTTTATTCTTAAGGCTTTCTTTCTCATCTCAGAATTTCATAGCCTAATTTGTCGTTTCTGTTGGGATTTGTTTGATAATTTTTTTGTTTGTTCAACAGAAGAATCTATAGAGAAAAACGTTCAAATAAAATGCTTGCAATCCCACCCCACAAAAAAACAAAAAAAACATATAATAAAAATACTGAGAGAGAGAGAGAGAGAGAGAGAGACGGAGAGGCAAAAGGAGAGAAAGAGTGAGAGTGAGAGAGAGGGGAGTGAGAGTGAAATGGAAATAGTTCTTTTTTGAAAAATAAGAAAATCTATATGAAAAAAAAAAGAAAGACGAACTTACATGGAATAGCACAATCACACACGCACGCACGCAAGCATTCATATTGACAGTTAAACTCCCAGTTACGAAAAATCCTCAGCACAACCAACATAGCAATTTTTGAACAAACCACGGTAATTTTCGTGAAGGAGTTTCTCAGTTGTACCGAGAATTTTCAGAACCAACTCGTACAAACACATGCACAAGCGCGCACGAGCGCACTATTTCTTTCTTACTCTCTCTCTCTCTGTCTCTCTCCGTCTCTCTGTCTCTGTCTCTCTCTGTCTCTGTCTCTCTCTCTCTCTCTCTCTCTATATATATATATATATATATATATGCAGGGTTATTCAAAAAAGAATGAACCGATTTCATTAAGCAAAATTTATTAAGGATAAGCAATAGAAGAATCCAGCCAAGTCACAAGTATTCTAATCAGTTTTATTTCCTGTTTTATAAGAGTTCGATGTGGCCACCACCTTTGGCTGATGACTCGCCTTTCCGGGGTAAACAAACAACTGAAAAATTTAGAAAATTCCTGTTTCAAATGGTCACTGACTCATTACATGACGTTGCCTGAGAACTGAAGCAATGCGTCATAAAAACGGGTCATATATTTTTAATAACCCTGTAATATATATATATATATATATATATATATATATATATATATATATATATATATATATATATATATATATATATGATAAATAAGCAACTGACTTACATGAAATGCACAATTTTTATTCTTCTCAGTTTATGTTTTTTTTATTTTTTATTTTGGGGTTTTGAATTTATTTTTTGTTTTATATATTTTATTATCTTTGGTTACTTGGCAGTCATGTCGTTTGTTTTAACATTACTTAAGACTTTAATTTTCTTAATATATATATATATATATATAGGGGTAACAGATGAGTGTTCAATCATATATTATAACAGACAACGAATACCTATTATGTTTTAGGATGATCCGTTCCAAGCGTCGTATAATGGCTTTAGTTTCAAGAGAATATAAATATAAAAATAGTCCAACATTTCTTTATTATATTGGTCGCCGATCTCAGGTTTCGGCTCATATGAGCCATCATCAGAGTAGTTATATTAACATTACAACAGAGTTGTTCACCTTCAAGCTTAAAAACCATTACACCGCCTCGAGGTGCCCTAAAAGGATATGGTATATACTAAATAATAATACGTTTATTTGATTTAAAAATAAAATATATATATACAGTGTAACCCGGATATAAGAAATCCGGATATAGAGAAACCCGGATATAAGAGAGATTTTCTCTGGTCCCAAATTAGAGCCTGTGTTAATGTATATCAATTAGACCCGGATATAAGAGAGATTTTATCTGGCCCCGTCCTCCCTGATATAAGAGAGTTCGTTTTGAATGACAGAGTGATGTCGTAAATCGGTCAAACAGAGGTCAGCTAGAGAGAGAGTGAAGTTCAATGACTTAATCTTGACTAGTCTAGAGACACGGTGTGTCCAATCTGTGTCTGTAGGAGACACCCTCTACCTTATGATTTTGCTTTGTGTGTCTAAGGGTAGCGCCGCCCGATTTTTTGCCGACTTTGCTTGTCGTTGCATTTACTGGACAGCACTTTCACTTTACCCACTGTTCTGTTGAGTCAGAAGTGTGTCTGTTTGTTAATTTTGCCACTGAAAACCGTTTGCTTGCGATCATTGTGATTAGTGACGTCGGCGTCTCAACGAAAAACTGAGCATTTCTGAAAAGTTGGAGCTCATCGACGATGTCAAAGTGAAGAAACTCAAACTGGCCGCTGCAGCCAAAAAGTACGGAATCGGTTATTCAACAGCAGCAAAAATTCTCAAGAAAGAAGACGATCTCAGATCTTGCATGCATATTAACGGAAACACTAATCGCAAACGAAAGCGCCAATCCGTGCACAAGGACGTTAACGAAGCGCTTACACAATGATTTACGCAAGCATGTGCTCATAGAGCTACCGTCACCGATCACGTCATCAGGCAGAAAGCATCACAACTGGCCGTAAATCTTGAAGTTGATTTTGAACCGAGCAATTGCTGGCTCATGCGCTGGAAGCAGGCCAATAACGTTTCGTTCAAAAAATTTCACGGCGAATCAACGTCAGCAGATCACGGTTCTGCCAACGAATGGGTGACAAACGTTTTGCTGCAACTTTTTCGTGGATATGATCCAAAAGATGTTTGGAACTGTGATGAAATGGGAATTTTCTACAAAGCCATGCCGTCTGGATCTTTGCGATTTGCCAGCGACGAACAGTCAAATGGGACAAACGTTCCCCAAAGACAGACTCACGATGCTTCAGTTCACAAACATGGACGGCAGTGAAAAGCAAGCTGTAGTTGTTGGTAAGTCGGCAAAACCACGGCAAACAGATTTTGACGAATTTATCAGCCTCGACGACCGTACACAATGTTATGGAGAACTGACTGACACGGACATCACACGTGGTATAAAATCGGATGATCAAGATTTTGACGAAGATGATGATGCTGAAAGCGTAAGTTCTGAAGTTTCCGAAAGTGACAAACCAGTGCCAAATTCTCTGGCTGCATTGAATGCGCGTGAAACTCTGACAGCCTACTTTGAAGCAAAAAGCAGTAATCCTGATAGCCCATTGAAAATGATTTACGGACTGTATGAAAGTGTTCTGTACAATCAAAAATGACTGACTTTTTTAAGAAAAAGTAATTTTTGATTGAATTATTTTGAAAACTGATTGAAAATGTATTTTTGTCTGTGTTTTTATGTCTATAACTGTTAAATAAACTAGTGTTCTGTACGTAAAAAAGCGTTATATGAAGTGTTCCCATACTTAACTAAACAAAATAGACCAAACCCGGATATAAGAGAAACCTGAATATAAAGAAACCGGATATAGAGACTTCTGTCCCGGTATAACAACTCTCTTATATCCCGGTCCCGACATATATATATATATATATATATATATATATATATATATATATATATATATATATATATATATATATATGTGTGTGTGTGTGTGTGTGTGTGTGCGTGCGTGTGGGTGGTTGGTTGGTTGGTTGTGTGTGTGTAAAATTAATACCAGTTAAATACTTGTCACTCAGCTGATTGTTGCTACCTTTAGAATCCAGACTCCAGAGTTTCGTAGACGGACAGGAATCACTCCGTCCACTCGTCAATGGTTATGAACAGTTGACTGATTATAGTTACGTTGTAAAAACCTGGACTTACATTTACTGTGGACGAACCAGAGATTAATGCACTTTCTAGACACTTGACATATTTCACGGAGACGAAAATGTCTCGAAAGCGTTTTAATCACGAGTTCAGCCACAGTAAATGTAGGCCCAGGTCTTTACAACGTTTCAGCATTCTTGGCAGATTTGTTCTCTTATCCCAATGTGGTGCATTTTAAAAATAATGATGATGGAAGAATAAAGAGAAATAATGTAGATAAATTTGGCTAGATTGCAAAAAATTAAAAAAAAATTGAAACTTCCATCGTTTCGTGTCCATTCACAGTGACAACAACCTAACGAATGAAACGCGTCACAAATCATTTTTTTCATTTCGTCTTACTCTCTTTCTCTCTCTCTCTCTCTCTCTCTCTCTATATATATATATATATATATATATATATATATATATATATATATATATATATACACATATATATATATATATATATATATATATATATATATATATATATATATATATATATATATATGATTCCAAAAAATTTCGCTTGAAGATGGAACACAGCTTACTTTAACTCATTTTAATTCAGATAATTATGTTGAAGTTTTCGGCTCTTGTTTTGAAACATGAGACCTCTTATGTCGCGAGTTGGAATCATATTTTTAAATAAATAATTATATTTATGCTCTACTTTTGTATCGAGCACTATTTTTAAATAAATAATAACTAAAATACTAAGGAACTTTGGATTATTTACCTAACCAGTTCCTTCGTATTTTCTATATATTTTCACACACACACACATATATATATTATTATGTATTATTAGGAGGGTTTGAATAATCATAATTAAGTAATTCGTCGTGTCTAGAAGAATCCTCAGCACAAAGCACTGGACGGCCGTTTTGTCCTATTTTGTGAATCATCAGCAGTGCGCATCCACTGCCGAGAATCGAACCAGGACCGTCGCGCTTCGACGCAAGCGTCATAACCACTAGCCCAACGAAGATGTAACTAGACTCGGTGTTCTGCTGTGTGACTCATCCAAGTAGACCTATACCAACGAACTGTGCCCCCACGAGTCACGTCTTCTAGCCCCAAATCGCCTCATTCAGAGCATTAGAAGCTGGTTCAATCAAGGATATATATATATATATATATATATATATATATATATATATATATATATATATATATATATGTGTGTGTGTGTGTGTGTGTGTGTGTAGATAATAAACATAAGCTAAGCGTTCTTGAAGCTATCTATATTGAAAATTAAAACAAACGTTTAATAAATTTGATTGTCAATAATGCATAAATGTTTTAAACTATCTACAGTAGATAGTTTAAAATATCATGGTTTTAACTCATAATTTTAAATAGTTTTTTCTTTAAAAAAAGATTTAGACATTTCAATAACTTAGTTACCTCCCTTGGAATTTGCCTCTGTGTCTACATGATAAAATTTAAAAATTGTAGAGTACGTAACCTTAGAACGTAAAAATTTAATATTCAGATGTTACAACAATTTTGTCTTAGAAAAAATAAGACCCTGATGATGACATCGTGCTAATGTTGAAAGTCCTCGGAATAAAATGAATATGCATCAGCATGGTAATTTTCTTTCTTTCTTTAATAAGGGTACTAAGAAACTTGTCCGTAATTTTGAGAGGATCCTATTAATAATATGTAGACAAAACTTGCCTAATTATTTAATGAGACATGTCTTAATATATATATATATATATATATATATATATATATATGTGTGTGTGTGTGTGTGTGTGTGTGTGTGTGTGTGTATATACAATTTACCAAAGTAAAACATCAAATCAAATAATTTCATGACCCTGTGGATTGTCGTTTTGCAACGCTTAATTTTACGTGGAGTTTCCAATCGTAAATAGGCAATTTGGCAAATGCAAACACTAATGATACACAGAAACAGTTACCAGCGATGCTCATGTTTAATTATATTAACAAAAACTCGAATAATCACGTCCGTAATTTGAAGCTCAATCGACAACATCCCAGCGCTAAAACCTGATCTTGTAGCAAGAGCAGATAATTATAGCTTCTGGATAAGTATTCCTGTTGAACCACAGATGGTTGTCTTACGCCCGAGGAGCACGGCAAAAATCTTTGCCAACCTGGATCACAGCACTGTTTCATCTGTCGGCAACTGATTTGTTTAATTGCGGGTGTAATCGTAAACATGGCGATATCTGGAGGCCTTTAAAAAGTCAGGACACCTTCATATATGGAATCCTCTTGAAAATACCCTGTTCTAAAATGCAAAACAATTTCCAGCAATTATAAACTCGGCGTTTCGGAATAGATTTCCTGCCTAGAATAGCTAAGAATTATTCGCGAATCGAACGTTTCTTGACTTGCAACAAACGTGATGTTTATCATCTCGCATCAGTTCCCAGATGGCCATAATGGAACTCGTTAATTGCTAAGCATGATATATGGCAGTTTGCCAGTCCACTCGCCCGACCGCCAACTCCGCTTCAGCGTCGACATCCTCATCCCTATGTTTTAATTGCGATCATCAATAAATAGGTTGGACGCAATATCTTGGCAAGAAGTTCTAAAGAAAATTCGGTTTTAATCGATTATTTTTTCTCTTTGGAAAATTTTTTTCGTAATTTGTCGATGAGAACTGAATGATACTAGTCAAAATATAAACATTTTAACTAATAATAATAATAAATCTTTTGAAATTATATTGCAGTACCTTCAATGATATAATAATAAATCTTTTGAAATTATATTGCAGTACCTTCAATGATATGGATCGATGATTCGTCTTTAGTACTTAAATAATAAAATCAGTTATTTAGTAAGACTCTCCTACGCGTTAGATCTTGAAAACAGCTGACATAACATCGTATACATGTTTCTTGTCAATAGAAGGAAGAAATACTTTAATATACTTCGATGGTAATAGTAATATAAACCGGTTATTTATAAGGAAAGTCAGTATTCATTGACAAAACAGCTACTATGTTACTTTTATAAAATCTTTCTATTAAAACAATTTTTATGGAAATTCGTTTCTCATGTCCACTAATTGTTATAGTTCTTTCCACATTGATGGCGTCTTTTGCAAGGTTTTTTTTTTTAATTTGTGTGAACTGCCTTTGTCTTGATCATATAATTATTTTCTCTTCTCTTCAAGTTACATGTAGCTGTTTATTTTAGTTGTTGTTGTTGAAAGGCCTCAAGTGGTTTTGTTTCTGTTATTTGGTAAATTTCTGCGACACCAGTCCACAAGATTTGAAGAAGGGAGTTCCTCTCTAATTCCTACGGGATCCATTTGCTTGATGAAAATGATTGATCTGAGAAAACGTTTTTTTTACAACTGACGTTTTAATAATTTCTCTCATTTGAAAGCCTAACAGTCTAACAAGGATATTAAAAAATGACACGATTTCTTGGGTTAACGATTTGCCTTTTTAGCATCTAGTAGTGTTTAAAAAAAAAAACTACCCTTACCGCAAATTGCTTATATTAAATTTTTGAACATAGCAATGAAAAACGTTTTCTAACGATTTTGTTGCACCTGTTCTTTTCTAGAAAAACAGTTGCGTTTCTATGCTTGCAATATCTTCATATGATCCCAAGGTAAAGTATAGCCCGTCTCTTCTTTAAAGTCATTTACGTTTTTTAATCATTTCCTTCTAAGCAATACAACAGATCTACTAACATACAAGGCGTTACAGGATATACTATAGATTTTAAAGAGAGAAATTGATAAAAGAACAGAACTTAAAAAGACAAAATATAATGACTGACATTGCATTAAAATTTTTGTTGATCAAACTCAAGAAGCCAGAAGAGATTTCCACAAGAAATACGAAAAAAAGATACGGTTACATCAAATCATTTTGACTGTAAAATGTTAAGATCTTTCTTCCAATCTAGTGATGCATTTACATTTATAGTTTAGGTATCATACAGGCGTGTTCATCAGAAAATTTACCATGAAAGTATTTATAGAAAAGTGAGAGTGGAAACTACCTTACGGCGGTGAGAAGATAACTGAAGGCGAGATGTCTGATTAGGACCAGTAACATTGCCGATACTTCTTTGAATTTTATCAAGGATATCTAAATATATAGCAGGAGCACCTGACCAGATGTGACAACAATATTCTACGCGTGACATTAAAAATATTGATTCAACAACAGACAATTGGATCTCTTCCTCTTTCGGGAGAGAGATACAAATCACTTTTAAATGATATCATTAAACACGAAGTGAAGTTCCTAACATCGAAATAAACAGAAAGCTCCTCAGAGATTTGAATCTACCGACGAATGTTTCGAATTCTAGTGACACGGGCGCAGCATCATTAATGCACTGACGACATACCCAGAATGGGAACGTGTGCTAAGTGAACGTTTTAACAATAAAATATAAAAGATCAATATTTACCCTTTAGGGACAGTTCTGAACAGTTCTTGTAGTTCCAAATAATAATAGTCATAATAGTAAAAAATTGTGTTGACCCGAAATGCTGATTCTGTAATGAATATCCACAAACAATTGACCATCTTGTATCAGGTTGCACGGTATTAGCATCCACTGAATATAAAACTTAGAATAACATGGTGGACCAATGTCTGCACTGGAAAAGCTACAGTTTTTACTGGAAGGATACTGCAAGAAATTGCTATGAATACCAACTAGACCCGGTTACAGACATGTGATAATTTTGTGGAACTTTACAAGTCACACAGACAGAACAATCGAACTTAATCCCCCAGGCAGTGATCAAAGTTCACAAAAACAAAATGTGTTTTCTTACTGACATGACAGTTCCTCTAGATTATAATGTATCTTCGAATATCTTAAAAAAACCTATCAAAATACGAGGATCTTGAATAATTTTAGTTGTCGTTAGGGAGTTGGGTTTGATTAGAAAACGTTCTGATAGCATCGTTGGAGTGATCCCTTGTAGTCCATGTCTTAAAGAAAAAATAATCTCATAAGTACATCTCATACCTTAAGAATGACTTCATCTATGTAAAATATGTATGATCTTACATTGGTTTAGTTTATATGTTTATAAAACTTATCAGTGGAAAGTGTCATTATACCATTTCTGACCTTAGCTTCTCCTATTGGGACCCAGAAGGAAATCAGTAAACAACAGAAATTAAAGGAAATAAATATAACAGCAATAATAATAATAATAATAATAATAATAATAATAATAATAATAAAAATACAAGGACCTTGAAATAGAAATCTCGAAAATGTGGCATATGGGAACATCAACAATCCCTGTTGTAGTTGGAGCCCTAGGACTAGTTGGAAAAGATTGCAGTAGACTAATTGAAGACATTCCTGGAAGTCCACGCCTCAAGGAGATACAAAAAATTGTTCTGACAATTACAGCCCACATTTTACGAAGGGCTTTATCTATGTAATTTTTTTTTTTTTTTTTTTTGTCAGTGGAAAGTGTCATGACGCCATTTCTAACCTTAGGTCCCTGGGTGGGAACCGGAAAGAAATGTGTAAACACCAGAAATCAAAGAAAATAAAAATAATAATAATAATAATAGTCAGCATCAAATCTTCCAACAAACATATATGCCGTAAAAACAACTTTGCCCAGCACAATTACAAACATAGCATGTAAAAACAAGGAAATTTTAAGTAGAGCTATGAAATTATTGCTAACAATAAAAATTGAAACAGCTGTAGTTATGTGCACACGTAATTAGGAAAGCACAACTGGAGAACATAACACTCACAAGGCACCACGAATGAAAATAATCAGAGGAAAGCTGCGACATGTTCGTGCAAATGTAGGATGGAACAAAAACGACTAAGATAAAAAGGCTTATAAAAGATCGAAATATAGTCAAAACCAATAATACACAGCCAATTATGGAGTGCCATGATCCCCTATCACAAAAACCAAAAGAGAAATTCTCGATTGTAATAAATACATTATCATCATAGAATCCTAGTTAGTACGCAAAGCTTGACATAAAGGAAGAGTTTCCGGAGGATCCAACGTCGAAATATGGAAAGCCGTTACAGTATCACCAGATTAAATCGCTAAATAGCAGGACGGATAGAGTCCTTGGTTTCACGAAAGTCATATCCATCAATTATTCGGCATGCTAGTGATGCGACCATTGAAAAGAGTGAGGTGATGAACATGATAGAACTAATGAAATATGAGTTTATGCATTTCACAAGGGAGTGAGCGCGAAACGAAGACAAGCTTTCAATGAGAGGATTCGAACTCTTTACGCCAATTTAGTTTTCTTGGCTGATAAGACTCATGCTACCCGTACTTCTTTTGTTTGCGTATTGACAAATTGTAAATTGCTTAAATAAATCTTGCGGACACACACACATACTCTGTCTCTACCCCCCCTCTCTCTCTCTCTCTCTCTCTCTATATATATATATATATATATATATATATATATATATATATATATATATATATATATATATATAGTTAAAACTAGAGAGCCAGATAAACCTACCAAGGTTTCACCTAAGTGGATCGTCAGGGAGGCTATATATATATTCAGGTCGGAACTTCATTTCAACCTAAAGAATTCGAACACAACAGATATACGAGAAACGCGACGTTTATAAGCATTTCCATTTTGTCTTATCATAACCACCTTTGTTTCGGATACAGCCTGAAAACACACACACACACACACACACACACACATATATATATATGTGTGTGTGTGTTTTCAGGTTGTATCATATATATCAATTATGTGGTGCAGTTTAATTTATATTACAATGAATCATTCATACAAAGAGTAAATTAGTAATGTTAATGAGGAAAAATGGCGAATTCACTTCACTAAGTAAATTTTAGAAATGCATTAACCCACTAACCAGTCATCATTAGCGATGAAAGCTATTTTTTTTTTGGTAAAATTCAGGTAGTATATGAGACGAAAAAATATCATGCAAATCGAAATATGTGAGTTATTGTTAAGAGATACAAAATGTGGAGCGTGCAGGTTGAATTTTTTTAAATTTAAGTGAGAGCGTTTTTTTTACTATTAGGTTGGTAATAATGTCGTTTTTTGATGTTAAAAAATACGTCAAAAAACGACATTATTACGTCATTATTTTTGCACCAAACTAATACTATGGCGATTTAAGAATTTTTTGTTTTTGTTATAGGTGTTTATCAGTTAACGTATTCAGTACATGCAACGTTGACTGATAAACATTCTATTTTTTCGTCTCATGCTACCTGAATAGTTTTCATGCTTGATGATAACCGGAGAACCTGTCGAAAGTACTTGCATATTTAAGGAAGATCTAATACAGTTTATAATACCCCCCCCCAAAAAAAACAAGGATCATAACATTCATAGAGTGGTTAGTGGGTTAAATCCGTTTTTAAAATTTAGTTAGCGAAGTGAATTCGCCATTTTATATCATTAACTTTACTAATTTACTTTTTGTATGAATGATTCATTGTTATATATATATATATATATATATATATATATATATATATATATATATATATATATATAGTGGTGGTTGCAATTTATTGGTAGAAAGATGTATTTGTTGGTAGTGAGCACAAAAGTAACTCTAAAGGCCCGTTTCACTTCTTCAGGTTTTCTTCCATATACAGCAGACGAAAGACTTTCTGGTTTTATGCTCAATAACGTGACACTTCAGACCTGCGGCTAACCCGCCTACTTTGTCACAAATTGTTAGTAATTTCCTATAAGTCGATGTGGATGCCTGTTAACGTAGTTTACTTGGAGTTGCTAACGTCATGAGGTCTTAAAAGACAAGCGTGTCCTGCTTTAGATATGAAAATTCTAGCATAGATGGTTGCATGTATTCTCAAACGGAAGATTATCTGAGATTAAGGTCGTGTCCATACTCTAATACTCCGTATCAACATTGCATGATCAATTTTCTTCTCGAGAGAATTCTACAAACGCCGTTTAGAATTTTTCCGTACAGATCGATTTTCGACACGTTAAGTCTACACACGTCACCGCTCATCTGCCAGATTTTGAAGAGATATAAGCAGACATTGATAGCAATGTTACGCACTTGCAAAATACGCAAACCAGTAGGTGACTAACAAACCTGAGGATGCGTATTTTTGCTGTTGGAAATTTTCCAAAACAGGTAAACCTTATTGAGAACAATGCATTTGGCCCTCTAAATGATTTTCAGACTACATTTATATTAATCCATTCATATATATATATATATATATATATATATACAATTAATTCATCGAGTCTATAAGAATCGTCAAAAGAATGCAGAATGCCTTTTTGTCCTATTTGGGAACGGCGCGTCCACTACACAACACGGACAGTTACGATACGGCGCAAGCGACATACCAACTGTACCAACGGGCCTCGGTGACAAAGAGGTGACAAACTAGACTCGATATAGCGCTGCTCTCACTTTCCGTGTGGTAACTCATCCGAGAATACCTTTCCCATAGGATGGTGTCCCCTCCCCCACGATCGACGTCTTCTATTTCCTAGCCGCTACGTCTCAGAGCATTATAAGCTGGTTCAAGCAATGATATACAAACACTGAAATATATATATCCTATGAATCCTCATCTTCTCCCACCAGCTATGGTTCAATAGCAGGACAGACTTGGTTTCATAGCCTTGGATGGCAACTAGTCTAGGAGAAGGACGACTCTAAATTCAAAACCTGCGGGAGACGTTTGAGAAACTTGTGGCGCGTAGTGTACCAGGTCACTGTATTCGGCTCTATAAAAACTGTGGTTGGTTCCGCCCAAGGACTTCACCACTGTAATCAAATCATATGTGGTGTTTTCTGGGCTGTCGGTCCCTAGGAACTGATCTGCTTGACCCTCATACGTCGAATACGACGGGAGAGTTCATATATATATATATATATATATATATATATATATATATGATTAAAAGCCATTGAAAGTTCCCTAGTTGATTATTTTTATTTACTTTTTCAATATTTTTAATAATTGTTTGATTTCGGATAGAATTGTACAAACAATGTTTTAAATGTCATAAATCATTAGAATATTTGTTGATAGTCAAATAATTTTTTTAAAGTAATTATTAGAAATGTTTGAAATCTTGACAAAAATACAGGGGTATTGATTGATATTCTTATAACTACATCGGCTAGACACGATTATGTAGCCTTCGTAATTATTCAATCAAACAGAAAGATATCACGGATTCCACAATGACCTGTTACAAATTAATAGCAGTAAGAATTCAAAATATGTGCCTGTAGCAGATAAGGATCATTGCCGCTGAAATTGGAATCAGAGAACCGAGTTCAAGTTCTGGTCAAGTCTATTGCATTCATTTTCACATCAATGCTTCTGGCAAAGGTACGAATCTATCTTCAGCACCTATTGTTTGAATCGTAGGGTAGACTTTGCACCCTAGCCTTAATATGCAAAGGGTTGATAAGCCGTAGAAAATGAATCAACCAACCAAAAATCTAGATTTAGATGACAACCAATCAGATTAGAATAGGCTCATAAAGATCAAATTATTGCTAAGAGCAACAGTACAAAGGAAGCTGTGGAGCGTCATGATCATCCGCATCCTAACGAGTTCTATCACAGAGAGGAAAAGAGAAATTCTAAACTGTTCTAAATGATTTTATCGTCATAGGATCCTCGTGCGTACGCAGAACTCGAGGTAAAGAGAGTGTCCGGAGGATCCAACGTCGAAATATGGAAATTCAGAGAAAAGAAATTTTGATTTCCATGAAGAAATCAACGGTAAACCACACACCTCTGTCTTTACCAAAAAAAAAAAAAAAAAAAAAAAGTCATGGTATTTTAAACACAGTAAAGTCGAAAGAGTCAATTCGGTAAATTCTTGAACGAATTTGGTATATTAAAAATAAAATAGCTGTTTAAATTCTGAAAAGAAAATTTGAATTGTTTAAAAGTTTGAAATCGATAAAATATTGATTGATGAATTTATAATTTTATAAAGTAATTAATAAAAAAAATGTTTAGAGCCTTGATGAAGGAATTTATGCTGTCAGAGATTATGAAATTGATATCAAAAAACAATAAGTAAATTCTTATCTACCACAACAGAATTTCCTGTATACCAGAAGACCACCATTTTTATTGTTTTATAGTCTTTTACCTCCCTTCACTCTTACCTATTTCAGCACACAAATTTTATTCAATAGCTTTTTACGGCCCCACCCTCTTTCCAGTAATTGTTTATTATCAGTATCAGGTGATGATATCAATTTTCTCTCTTTTTATTCAACATAACGACCTATTATAGACAAGCATTCTATATTCGTAGTAACGGGACATAAATAATAATAATAATAATAATAATAATAATAATAATAATCTATAAAAATATGAAAGAAGGAAAAAAAACAGCAAATCGATTAGTTTAGGTTACTGATTGAAACATATTTACCAAGTATGAATGCATTAGGTTGTTAAAAGCTTTTGCCATTAGAAACTTGAAGATAGACGTTGCAAAAACTATCTTTTCCTCATTTCCAGCGAAATCAAATCGCAATTAGGAACCTTATAGATAAGTATATAATCAGAGGCGTATGTAGTTGAGATTTTCATACGTACAATGGCGGAGAACTCATTTCAACAGATATACACAGAAAATACCGTATTCATACGAAGAATTATTACTAAATGAAGCAACATAGATTTATTCCTATACACATTGACATAAAAAAAAAGTTTTCCGTTCGGCTCAGCCGTGACACTAGTTCAAAAGTGTCGGGGCGCTCAGTGAGAACCGAAACCTTCTAAGGTTAATATTCTCGGCTGAAATCATTGCTCGGTAAGCTGCCAAGAAAGTGATATTTAGCTCCCCCCCCACGAGGGTTACATGTGGCACAAGGCCGGGTTTAACGTGGAATCTTCGAGCCCGTAGGCTCGACCAAAAATATTCCCACTTTGAACCTGCATAAATGGGTTCAGGGGCAGTCAACCACCCCGAACGAGACTCTGCCCTTCGGCGGAGCCTCGGCCGGGTTCCTCTCCACCCAAAGCCCGAGAGTTAGACTGTTAGCCAAGTTAAGCTGCCAAGAAAGTAGGTGACTCTATCATGCTACTCTTTTTTTTCTTTCCCAGAATCTATATCTATATATAAAAGGCAGGATGTGTGTGTGTGTGTGTGTGTGAAACGAATGCACGGCCGTAATTTTCGACGGATTTGCACCAAAATTGACATGCACATGCTCCTAGTAAGGCCAAGACCGACGATGCATTCCCCAACTCCTATCGATAGTGGGAATAATCGAGTTTTTCACGCTTCTACGTCAGTTTTCATGTAGTTTGTGGCCATTTTGTACTGGCCAGAGTGAGAGCCAATAGCTGGCTGCCACAAATACGCAGAAAGACTCTATTGGCCAGCGTGAGAGCCAACAGCGGACTGACGCGAATGTTAACTAGCATGCCAAAAAAAAAATCGATAGCTGCATTCGTCACAAGTGGGAAAAATTTAAATCTGCATGGCACTTTACTCCAATTGGCTCATTCACTTGCTTAAACTCAACATTGATTCTGATTCCGCAAAACTGGGTTGGGTGTGAAAAAGTATTTGTTGTTAACATTCTTTTTTTCTTTCGGTTTTTCCAGTTACAGTTCTTTTTTAAAGCTGATCGTTTTGTGTTCATTTTGTTTAGTTCTTTTTTTCGTAACAGATTTAATGTTTACTATAGAGCTTAGAAAAATTTCGCAGTGTGAGATAGGCAAGAAGTAAGGCATGTAGCAACATCAGCACTGCAAAACGCACTCCTTTAAGAGCAAGGAAGGGCAAACATATTTTAAGTCAAGTGATAGCGACTGCTGTATGAGTCGTACGATTTTTGAATCAAGCACGGGCAGCGCAGACCCATGCTGCTAGTGTGACATATCTATAAGTCTACCTTTCGGCCATGATTAGAATATTGTTGCTACATATGGTCCAGTGCTCCTGCTCTTTATTTAGAGGTTCTTTATAAAATACAAAGGAGAATAAGCAACATTAGCGGTCCAGACCGGGCGTCAGTCACCTACTACAACAAATATATATATATATATATATATATATATATATATATATATATATATATATAGATCACTTGATAAGACACAGAGTGTGTTGAAACAAAATGGCTATTTTGTAGTGATTTTATAACATACTTATGTTATAATTTTTTTTATAAAAAATAATTATATATATATATATATATAGTTAAACCTAGAGAGCCAGACAAGCCTACCAAGGTTTCACCTAAGCGGATCGTCATGAAAAAGACGATGGACATAAAAGCAATACCAATCCAAACAGTTAGCTGAAATATTTTATTGTATATGGTCTATGTTAATTATGTTTTATGAATATGTCCTGAAGATGTTCTATTAGACCGAAACGTCCGACGTTGACATTAAACATTAAAACAGCATAATCGCATATTAGGATTTTTGTTTGTTTTTTCAGTATATTTTTCTTCATACTGTCGGATCTTTATCCATATATTTGCTTACACACACACACACACACACACACACACACACACACACACACACACACACACACACATATATATATATATATATATATATATATGTACATATATATATATAAACTGATGTAAAATGTGGTTTCTTCGCTACACAGTAATAACCATGTTTCAAAAACTGAAGCTAAATCTTCAAATTTAATTATATAATTAAAAACATTAGTTCTGATTCATCTTATATATAATATATATATATATATATATATATATATATATATATATATATATATATATATATATATATATATATGGTAGAAGATGTACATATTGCAATTACTATAGTACCCGCAATTTATTCAGACATGGTTTATATTCATAGTATGCAAAATAGACATTTTCAAAATCTTTTTATACTAATGGCACCCAAACAATCTTCATATGTATTCACAACTATGGTTTAAAATTAATACATGATTCTGATTTTCTTTCATTTTCAGTCTGTATCTATTCATTCTCTACCTAAACAATTCAGATCTTCGTTGTATGCACATGCCTTTTCTTTCTATCTATCTATCTATCTATCTATCTATCTATCTATCTATCTATCTATCTATCTATCTATCATTTACCATCATATTTTTTTTCATCCCTCTCCGTCTGTCCATTATCTTCTATGTTTCTATGTCTATAGATTGCACTTTTTATCAATCTGTCTGTTTTTGCATGTTCTTTTACGAATAATTCGGAATTATAAGTGTGTGTGTGTGTGTGCGCGATCACACACACACACATATATGTATAAAGAGAAAGAGAGAGATTCACACACACACGCATCTATCATTCTATCTATCTATCTATCTATCTATCTATCTATCTATCTATCTATAACCTTTTTCTATATATATATATATATATATATATATATATATATATATATATATATATATATATATATATATATAGAAAAGGTTATAGTTGTTCCAACGAGAGAAAAATGTATATTTTAAAAAGAGAGAAACTGCAAGCCTTTTTGGTTATAATGATCATTTGTTTTAATATATATATATATATATATATATATATATATATATATATGTTTGTGTGTGTGTTTACATACATACAGATGTATAGGAAGATAGATATTTACATGAGTGAAATCCTGATTATCTTTTGCCGATTTAAAGGAAAGTGTCATTTATCATTGTGTGTGACAGTTGCGTCAAAGAAAGCGAACAATTCGACAGGAACCCACTCGATAGCAAATAAATCCTTTCTGTTTTTTGTTTCCTTTCGACCAGAGATGAGAAGAGAGCTCCCTCGGCTACCACGGCAGCTGTCATCTACTCTTCCCCGTCATCCCTGCGAAATACCGTTGCTATCAACAGTCGAATCAGGTCACCTCGAACGCAAGAATACCGTCTTATCTTTAAGCCCATCTTATCGAGGAAAAGTTCTTTCTTTCTGAATATCGAAATGTGCCTGGCTACGAACCAGATCTCGAAATGGTATTTCGTGATAACTTTGCGAAAAAGAAATCAACCCGCACGCAAAATATCAAATGGCGTACCAGAATTCAAATCAAAATTATTTTTACATTTTATATTTTGCTTATGTATCAACATATGTGTGTATTTCCCTTGTTTTTTTTTTTCTTTTTTTTTGTAGAGAGAGAGAGAGAAAGTGAGACACGGAATGACGAGAAAGTGATAATGTTTCAGAGGCGGTTGAAGAATTCTATGCAAAATCTGAATGACATCAATAGGATATCTAAAGAATATATATATATATATATATATATATATTGAATAAATTTGTTTTTCTTTTATTCTTTTTCACTTCCTATTTATCTTTACACAAACACCCCACACACACATATATCGTTGTTTATACGTTATTGTTAAAGATACAAATATTTAAGTAAATGTACTGTTTATAATAAACAGTATTAACAAGAATTACCGGCCTTAATGTCCGAGAAATCTCAAAGAAAATATGTGTCCTCCGACAGGAATCGAACATGTCTCCAACACTGTACCGCCATATAGCCTAACATGCTATATCATTTAGCTATAGTGCAAGCGTCTGGTTAGGAATATTAAAATACTGTTTCCTCTGAAGCTAAATGCATAACACGTCAGGCTATATGGCGGTTCCGTGTAGGATGTAGGTTCGATTCCTGTCGGCGGACACATATTTATCAATCTATCGTTTACCATCTTATTTTTTTTCATCTCTCTCCGTCTGTCCATTATCTTCTATCTTTGTGTGTCTATATATTGCACTTTTATCAATCAATCTTTATTCACACACACTCACACACACACACACACACACACACACACACACACATATATATATATATATATATATATATATATATATATATATATATATATATATATACAATTGAGAGAAAGAACTGATGTATTAAAATGCACAGTTCGTAGCATTTACTTTTTTTAAAAATTGCTCAATACAAAGTAGAGTGATTAGTATTAAGTTTGGGCAGAAGTTTCTCAATTTAATTGAGAAAAACTTTGCCGGAAAATATCCACTTAGTAAGATTTTTAATAGAAATACACTAAAACTAAGCTAAAACTGTACAGATAATCTTGAAGAATTATTAAAAAACATAACAATAAAATTTTAAACCAATGCTAAGTAATAATTGCCATTTCAAAGCAGCAAACGCTGATAATACCAACAAGTGTAATTGTAGATATCCTAACAAGTTTTCATTATAAAGTAGGTGTCAAACAAACTCTCTTCTTTACTTACGCACTATTTCTACTATAGAAAATCCAACAGTTAAAAAAGTTTATATCGGGAATACCAAGAATACATTTGAAACTAGGTGGTGTCATCATATATTATCTTTCACCAACAATGAGTACAAAAATAGGCCGTCCCTTTCTAAATATTTTTTTGAATATCAAAGTAGTTAACAAAACTCCTACACTAAAATGGAAAATATAAAAAAAAAAACGAGAACTTGTAAATCTTTAAATAAACCGTGGTTTCTATGTTTACATGAAAAAATTACAAATAATCCAATTTGCTGAGAAAATAGCTCTGGTAAACGAAAGGAGTGAATTTATAACGTTTAAACAAATAAATTTATACAGTATTTACATTAGTCGGACTATTGTCCTCATCTTTGTCGCCATATTGTCACAACGTTTTGGCCGTTGTACGCTCCAGCCTTCTTCAGGTGGTTGGAATTTCGAAATAAAGGGTTCAGTTCGAAATTCCAACCACCTGAAGAAGGCAGGAGCGTACAACAGCCGAAACGTTGTGACAAATATGGCGACAAAGATGAGGACAATAGTCCGACTAATGTAAATACTGTACATAATACCTCATATCAGAAATATAGACAAATAAATTTTATATATATATATATATATATATATATATATATATATGTTTAAACGTTATTTTCAATGGCTACTCATATTCGAATAGATGCTCCATTTTTATTATAAGGAAGGAGAATTTCTGATATTATAGGAATGGATTGTGGTCGATACCAACATGTGGCACCTTTGGAAAGTGCCTGAAAACCATACCACAGCTTGACCCAAGCCTTATGATTGATAGCTGACTGAGAGCCTGAGCGTGCTGGCTTTGTTCAAATTGTTGATCACGCTAGATAACACGCTCTTTCCCAGAAACTGTAACTAAGTTCTGCTCAGCATAGTTGTAGTATAAACCACAGTTGGGCTCTGTGGGTGTTGAACAAACACAAATGTGCCTGAACGAGCGTCTGCAATAGCGTATCCTCAAATACGAGTGGCCAGCTATTATATAGAACAATACGAACGTTGCTGTTTAACCCAATCTCAACCAATGTATTTTTGGAAGATAACGCTTTTGAAACGCTAGATTTTTTTTATTAATATGCTAAACATCAAGAGATAGAGCATTAATTTTAAATTAAACAAAAGTAAAACTTAATTTCGAATATATCGTATCTTTTGTCATAGTCTTATGAGTAATGTTTTACTGGCTAGTGAATACTATATCCGCGAAACTTTTTTCTATATCCCCAAAATTTCTGTTTATTTGTTAACCGAATACTGGAGAAAAAAAACTACGACAAAATGAGTGAAGGATGTATTCAAAACTATACTGATTTTTTCCTTCCTTATAATCATTCAGCATCTATATTTGCGCTGAGTGCAAATCAAGTAAATTTACCTAATTCCTTTTTAATAAAAGTGTTCACTGAATTCTTTTTTCTTTTGATCATAACAAAAACTGACTCGAGATTAGGAACCGCTGTCGTTTTGCTGTGCCTGAAACTTTAATTGTATCGCGTCTCTTCGAGATGTTGAATATAAAATTGTCGGAAACTCTTGTTAGTGTTCTTTGTCTGTTATCGTTGAGGTTATTTCGTACGATAGCTCGTGTGTAAAGCGACATAATTGGCCATGTCTGCTACAATTCTAATCCAGCCACCTTCAATATTTGCTTCTGGTATTTGGAGATGGACCTAGCAAAACATATCCTGATTAAATTGATTGAAAATTGTCTGCTTTTGTAATCAATCACTAGGAATAATAGAAATTCTTTGGAATGAACACATCTTCTCCGGCTTGACAATATTGTTGCCTCAGCGACACCAGCTGCTTGATTGCAAGTCTTTTACTTTTGCACGAACATGGTGCATCGAGGTTGATATATAGAATAAAATGGTGATTTTTTTGGTATGAGCCTCTGAGGTGACATATCAGGTGGTTCCAGATTGTTAATTAGGTAAGGAAATTTACAGGTTTCTTTGAATCTGTAACAGTGTCAAATCTCTTGTATACTTTTTACATCATTTAACTTTTGAAGAATTTATTTATTGATCCTGTGAAAAATTTTATTTGTTGAGGCAAGTTTTCCTTCACACAGCCAATTTTCATTGTGTTACTTTGTTGAATGGTAAAGTGATGCATAGTGCACGGGTTTCGTTACCTTTTAGGCTCGTTGGAGCATCACATTCACTGTAGCCGGATGGGCACCTCGAGGCGGTGTAATGGTTAGCGAGCTCGACTCGCTAGAACAATTACGACTGAGTAGTGAGTTCGATGCTCACTAGGTGCCCACTACTTTCAGCCTTATGCCACATCTAAGCTACACTTGGAAAAACACTTTAATGTGACCGGAGCAGCAGTGGTTTCGCCTAGAACGCGGTACCTGAAGGAGCGTCTTCCTCAGGTTGGTGCTGAATTCAGAGTCGTAATTCTCCTAAAGCGATTTCTACCCGATTCTAAATAGCCCATTCTACTATTAATCTCATATCCAGACGTAATTAGTTAATATCCGTCCCTAGGGTATTTGTAGCAAAGTAAGCGTAACGAACTCAACTGGAATTCGAACACGACTCGCCGGTTTCGCTATCTGAGCCACTAACCATTATACTACTCGTAATGTCTGGAAACTATTTAGATTTGAGATTATCCACCATTGACATCGTTGAACTGACCTCAGCCATAGACATGTCTCCATATTAACAATTACTTAACATGTAGGCTCCTACACGACTATTCATCGTAGTATGTCTGCAAGGCCCACACGACCAAGGATTTCTTTTCTATGAGGATTATTCGAAGTGGGATGCTATGATTGATTGCTTATAAGTTCATGGTACAGCAAAATAACGTTTTTGCTTTCAAAAAGTTTTAATATTTCTTAATATAAAAAAATGAGAGTTTGTATCAATGTAGTACTTATATATTGGAAACTTTTCAAAGACCCACGGGTGGGTCGCCTGACACTCTGGGTTTTAAAATAGACTCAGATACAGAACGACACACTGCTGGGTCGTGGATAATACTACCTATGATATCCTTGCTTTATATATTAAACAATCTTAAAGCATAAGGTCGTTTGTAAAAAAATTAATTAAGATATAGTGTTAGGATGATGGGACAAGTGAAATGAGGCTTGCGAGTCAACGTGTTAATAAACTTCCAAACAGTCTTTGGTCAAAATCAACCATGTTTCGAGATTTGGACGGGCGACTTTCCACGATCAGCTACTGTTTCGTTTTGTAACCCCTTAACATTATTCCAGGTGCTAGCTAACATTAAAATGCAGTCGTGCCTCGAATAATGATTAACTTGTTTGAACCTTTGCAAGAATATTTTTTTAAAACTTATCTATATTTTAAAATTATCATTTGCTCTCAAACTAGCGACGCCATCTTGGATCCTGATGATGTCATCACCTGAACTGATTTATAAGCGAATGATTTGTGAATCCTTAAATAAAAATAAAATCATATTTTTCAAGATTGTTTGCAATAATGGTGACATCAGCGTAATCAAATGATATGCTAAACCCGATAGTTTCCTTTCAAATATTGCTGTTATGATTTTATTTCCCATAGATATATTTATTCGTTAGTCCTTTTTTCCACGGCAGTCTATTTTAGTAAAATACCTGATGTTTCAAATAAATACCTCATCCACAAAAGGAACGGTATCAATTGAAGAAGGCTGTAGCGTACAACGACCGAAACGCCGTGAATATGACAATAAAGATAAGGACAAAAGGATATACTTTGGAATTTCGAAGTAAGTCCTTTATTTTGTCCACCGGAGTAGATTCATCTAGTTCGACGTACCATAAATTTTCTGGATATCTAGGTTTCAGTTATTTCCCTTTAGCAATTCAACTCTGCTGGTTTTTGTTCACCTCTGCTGTGGCAAGGTATTGAACTCACTTTGGGTGAAGTTCTTTTGATTACTTTAACCAACACTTTTATCGGATGGGTCATTTGTAATTTTGTTATATCACCTGAATAAGGTCGGAGCATATAACGGTCGGGACATTGTTATTATGAAAATAAACATGAGAACAAGAATTCGAACAGAGATAGACGCAAACTTTCACCTGAGGTACTGATCAACCAACAGTCAATATTCGCAAGGGAAAGGTGGACAATTTACATAGGTTAGATAATATATCAGTTATAGCGATAGCTGAACATATGATTAAAACACAGTAGCATGCTCAGTCTTATAATCGGACACGATCTCAGGTATTGGAATCAATATGTATTAAGACCTACCAACCTACTCTTTGTATACAGAAAAGGTGATCGGTGTGCTTAAATTAGCTTTTAATGTGATATTTTTGTTTTATACAGTAATAATCTGGTGTTGTATATTTTTAGACGCTGTGCACATTAGTGGCTTCGATTTTTTTTCTAATGAACGCACATTAAACAGGTTTTGTTGATTTTAAACGTTATGTTTCGGTTTTGACAGTTTATGGGAATATACATTTTTGCTGCGTCTCTTTATTTGCAATAAATTGTTGCTTTTTTGCTCTGAATGTCCATTTAACGTCTTTGGTTTACTTCTCAAATAATATATATATATATATATATATATATATATATATATATATATATATCCCTCCTGCCCCTCCTCCTCCTCTCTTTTTATATATATATATATATGTATATATATATATATATATATATATATATATATATATATATATATATATATATATATATAATGTTTGATAGGTATCCACTCTCTGTGGGCAACCAGGGATTAAGGTTTATTCAACTCTATATTCGCTTTGACTAATGTCTTTCTTTTATTATTATGCTTTCCATGCAGTTTAATCCGAGGGTTGAGCCTGGGATTGGATGTGGTGTTAAAATCCTCTGACGGTTTGCAAATTTTATGACAAAATCTGCATATTGTTTCTTATTGTTGTTCTCATACACTCCCATTGCTGTTTTGAAAAACACTTACATACTTGCAGGTATAATGGAAAATTTGACAAATCGTTGTTGTGACACACAGGCGCACACTCGTGAGACGATTAGAAGCTTTGAGAAATTTCGAATAACGACAAATAAAAATTTCTTACGTAAACTTCAGTAGACACACAGGCAAAATAAACACTTTGAGGTGTAGAACAATTTTCAGTTTTGAATAGCCTTCACTATTGGCTGTGAATTTTCACTAAATATGAATAAACACTCTACATTTGTGTGGTTGAAATCTGTGCAGAACACTAGCACACGCTATTGATCAAAAGCATTTAACATTGCCTGTTCTTCTAACTAAAGTTTGGTATCCGTCAACATCAAAAAATATCAGGGCAATTATACAAGGCTGTTTTATATGCACTATCCTATCAGTCAGCATTTTACCAGACGACCTCTCAACTCTTATTCGTAAGAAATTAAAAAACAAAAAAAGGTAGGTAACTACTCTACAATTAACATACGCCTCTGACCTTGGGGCTGACTTAATAAAACAGGAGAAATTCTTTTGAACAACCTCTCGTGCAAGCCCCCCACCACCTGTATATATATATATATATATATATATATATATATATATATATATATATATATATATATAAGACTAATGGTCATAGTTGAATTAGACCAGATAACAGTAGTATTAAAAAGTACTCAATACACGTGTGAAAAATATAACATGTAAGAACTTTTAACTTGAAAAATTAAGAAATCACTTGATTGCTTGAAAGCAAGGTAGCGAATTCAACTGATCTCTTAATTTTTAAAGTATATATATATATATATATTAAGAAATGGACAAGGTCCGACAATTTATTTTTATTAAAGACATTTTTATGTTTAACGTTGTTATTTTATAGATACAAGCATTATTTGTTATTTAATATTGTTTATCATGAACAGAGCATTTGCTTAAATACTTGTATCTATAAAATAACAACGTTAAACATAAAAAATGTCTTTAATAAAAATATATATATATATATGTGTGTGTGTGTGTGTGTTTGTGTGTGTGTGTGTGTGTGCGTGCATGTGCGTGCGTGTGTGTGTGTGTGTATGTGTGTGTATTTATTAAAAAATTATAAATAAACATGTTATAATATCACTACAAAAATAGGCATTCTGTTACAACACATCCGGTAACCTGTCAAGTGATGGTTTTGATTGTAGAAAATTTAATATATATATATATATATATATATATATATATATATTCCAAGTGAACCCTAATAATATAAAATATTAAAACTGATCCACAAAAGAGCCAATGTATTTATTACAACAGAGATAAATGAGGCAAATTTGGATTTTAAGATATATATATATATATATATATATATATATATATATATATATATATATATATATATATATATACAGACACACACACACACACACACACATATATATATATATTCTCGAGGCAGTCTATCATCTATATCAAAAGCAACCAAGTAACACTGGGCAAGATTTATTACGAGTATTGTAGCAATGTTATAAAAAAAGCATTTGAGTTAACTGCCATTCAACAACATGTTGCATTTGCCATCTCTGGTTAACTCCTTTGCATTGTCAATGCTTTTTTACAGAACATTTTAGTCACATCGATTATTGTTAAAATAATTTTAACAGAACTTGTTTACAAAAACGCTTGTTCACAAGAATCAACACCACAACGATTATAATTACATTAAGTTTTTTTTTCGAAATTCACCCCTGAAGATGATTTCGTCGCAGATCGAAAGTACTTGGGTTAACAGGAACTAAGGTGCCTTATGTGATGAATTACATCTTAACATCAAGAAGATAATTAGAGAACTAGAATAGATTATTGTAAAAATAAGTAGGCATGATATGTCTATATCATTTAATGAAAAATGCTTGAATGAATATACGCTACCTATATATATATATATATATATATATATATATATATATATATATATATATATGTCCAACACCACTGACACATATGATGCTATGCAAATGAGTCTATATAATTACGAATCTCTTGTCACGCATTTTGTACATTAAATCTTACATTTGCATTGTTGGGAAATGTCACGGATCCAATTTGTCATTGTCATGATAGATATTCATAGATTTAATATTATGTGTATATTTATGAATTTATCTGGCATCACTGTTTCCTTTTCCTTTTAGGGTTGAAGATTTTATAAGTAGAAAAATGTACTGAGCTCTTGAACGGATAGATGAATTAAGGCTAAAATTCCCGTGATATTAAACGCATAATCTTTGTGTCAATTTAACCCTCTTTTCTCACCTTTCCATGGTTAATTCACACATGATACGCCCTCCATCTGTCTATATTTCTGAGATGAGGTATTATGTACACTATTTACATTATTCGGACTATTGTCCTCATCTTTGTCGCCATATTTATTACAACGTTTCGGCCGTTGTACACTCCGGCCTTTTTCAGGACACTTTCTCAAGGACACATGACACAGTGGATAAAGGCGATAGTTAGATCCAGTGAAAAGACCCAAGGAGTGTAAAGTCAATACCCGGTTAAGGCAGTGGAGAACTTGGAGAGTGGAATTAACAGGAGATAACTGATAACTGACATCCATTAAAACATGGCTCGTGGGACTAGAACAGTCTACCCCAGTGAGCGAAACAAAGGGCTCAGTTCGACATTCCAACCACCTGAAGAAGGCCGGAGCGTACAACAGTCGAAACGTTGTCATAAATATGGCGACAAAGATGAGGACAATAGTCCGAATAATGTAAATCATGATATGTTCTCGCTCTGAGGAAGAAGGTTACATTCTATCAAAGAATGTCGTCTTTTACATGTCTTTTTGATTCTTAATAATAGTTAGCACCTTTCTCCTTTTCTCTCTCTCTGCCTGTTTCTCTCTCTCTCTCTCTCTCTCTCTCTATATATATATATATATATATATATATATATATATATATATATGTAAGCAAATATATGGATATAGATCCGACAGTATGAAGAAAAATATACAGAAAAACAAACAAAAATCCTAATATGCAATTATGCTGTTTTAATGTTAATATAATGTCAACGTCGGACGTTTCGATCTAGAAGTCCATCTTCAGGACATATTCATAAAACATAATTAACATTAGACTATATTCATTATTATTACGTTACTCTACCTCCAACTCAATGACAATCTCTGATAACTCTCTGTCTAACTAAACTCAGCAGTCCCAGTAACACTCTGGTCGAGTCCACTTATATGAAAAGGGAGGACCCCATAACAATATGGGTACATATATATATATATATATATATATATATATATATATATATATATGAATTATTAGAAATGCTCAGTGCTTGCTCGAAGTTGCTCAAAAGGTGGCATACTTTATATATACTCTCTCTCTCTCTATATATATATATATATATATATATTCAAAATTTTGATTCCGCATAGATATATATATATATATATATATATATATATATATAAATATATATATGTATATGTGTGCTTGTGTGTGTGTGTGTGCGCGCGCATACACACACACGCATATATA
>CAHIKZ030000326.1:645000-655000 GCA_903632075.3 Acanthosepion pharaonis
TATATATATATATATATATATACATATATGATTGGTGTATACGGAATAAATTCCAATAACCAGCAGTTACTATTCTTAAAAGAGTCCTCAATACAGGGTTGAGCGAATATAATTATTCATTTAAAAATTCTAACATAAATATGTTATAAAATCACTACAAAAATATGGATAGTTTTGTAGTGATTTTATAACATATTTATGTTAGAATTTTTAAATATATAATATATATATATATATATATATATATATCTAATATATATATATATATATATATATATATATATTAGAGCATATATATATATATATTAGAGCATTAAAAACAAACATGGTAAATAGACATTCCGTGCAAAAGTTGAAAAGAGAAACAATTCATAACGAAAATAGAGGCAACAAAAATGTATATTCCCAGAAATTGCCAAAATCGAAATACAATGTTTAAAATCAATTAATCCTCTTTATGTCTGCTCTCATTAGAGTGTTTATTTATGTCTCGCGATAATTCACAACCAATTGTGGAGGCTATTCAAAACTGAAACACTTTGCTAACAGTTTATTTTGTTGCCCTTCTCGCTTGTGGTATTCTTTCCCGGCGTCTTGATTTCCATAAACTTGGATTTTCAAAAATATAAATGGAATGTCAGTCGGAATCAACCATCGTCTTAATTCCTCTTCTTTCGTTGGTCTCTCTCACCCCACTCTCTCTCTCTCTCTCTCTCTCTCTCTCTCTCTCTTTTAAAATAATATGATTATTTCTTTATGTCATACACTTTCACACTCAGTAACCCCATTACGTCTTAATGGCATTGTGAGCTGAGAAATTATCCCGCTTTTTTCTTATCTTTTTGTACTGGGTTAGGCGATAGGTTTGAATCTCTGAATTTGAGAATATTTTGAATTTATTTGAACAGAATTTCTTTCTATATTAAACATTGTAATCTAATATTAGTCTTTATCTGCACCAACATATCTTCGTTCTCTAGGTCTATGGTTGCATAGTCCGTCATGTGTTTATAACAGCAGTCGTCAAACTTGCTTGCTTAATATAAGAACCACGTACGATAAAGTTCAGATGCTTGTTACTGTAGAATAACAATACAATAAACAACACTTACCGGCGTAAGAGTCCCAGCTAGCGTCCAGCTGGCATACAAAAATAAAGCTTAATACAAACCCTGCAATCTAACTGAGAAATCAAGCTGGTATTTATATAGAAATACTTCCACTCAGATACCAGCAGCCAATCACAGCCCAAGCAATGGACTATCCCACTTTAGCATAATGAGATGCTCCATTGCACCATAAATAACTCTCTTTCTCAATGTTGAATCATTATTCACTCAGCTTGCTCCACAACTGAGTGTTTATCTTGACCACGTGATTGTTCGACAGTTACATTCACATTTTGCTACAGAATGTTTATATAAACATTAAGAAACGCATGTATGCCATAATATTTATTCACGCATGCAGTTTTTTAAACTGTTATTTTGTATTGGTTTCAATAATCACGAAGTACACATACCGGGTGGAACAGCAAAATTGTCCAAATCCTGTAACAGCAAAATTGTCCAAATCCTGTAACAGCAAAATTGTCCAATTGTCAGATTAAGTTTTTAACCGCTGTATCTTCGAAATTATATCTTTCTCGAATTCTTCGAGATTCTTTTGAACACTATCGGACTCTTCTTTGAACAATAAGAATGGATTTAGCTCTAAGTTGGAATGATGAGCTCCTGATTCAGTTATTCTCTTTACTGTACCCACTTTTAAAAACATATTCACCGTTCTCTTGATGGTTCGTAAATGGACTTTCAAGATTGAAGCTAGAACATGAATGTTCGTGACATTACTGAAGGCCCGAATAATCTTTTTCCTCTCACCATTGCTCATTTGAGAAGACATTGTTGATCTGACACAAAATGATTTTAACGTGTCCTCTTTCTAGCTGAACAACTCAAAGGGTTTTACATTGTTTCTTACAAATAGTATCAAGATGGCTAAAAGTTTTATCTGAAAATCTGGAAAAAAAAGAAAAGTCAATTAGTTTAGTGGGTTTTTTTTTAGACATTAAACATTTTGTGGGATGGACCATCATCGCCTCCTGTTACAAGATTTGGACAATTTTGCTGTTACACCCGGTACATATACCAAGTGTTTTCAAAATCTTGACTGATGATTGTTTTAACTACGTCGTGTGTATTTAATGTGCTAATGAACTATGAGAACTTCTATGAAATATGTGCGATTATACATTTGAATAAGAAAATATCATAAAAATACATGACATGAGTGTAGCCCCCTTAATCCCTTTACCCATGATGTTAGTCGTCTGACATTAATCTGTAACCCTTGTTGACCGAAAATTTATGCCTGATACTATTCCTCCCCTCAGCACTAAAGAACAAGGCCTCACTCAGATCTCGTATTAAAGTTAATATTCAAATTTTTAAATATTTTTATTAACCATGAGCATTAAACTTAGGTTTTAAACCAATGGTGTCTCACTTCATACCCAGTAAATAATTATAATGCATGAATTATTTATTTACCTTTTATAATAACTGTGATGAAAGAATGGAGCTCTGCCAACGTATTTCCAACGAGCCGCATATTCAAGTAGAAAGAGCCGCATGTGGCTCGCGAGCCGCGGTTTGACCAACCCTGGTTTATGACATTTACAGAACCTATTTTAAATATTAAAAGAAGCCAGTTTTATTAATCTTGTTGTTAAAAAGTTGTATCAAGTAATGTGTCTAACAATGAACCCTAAACATTTTTTATTTCATTTTCATTTGTCATGGTGAGGAGGCAACATTTTTATGACACTATATTAAAAATCGTTTTTGCTGACTATATAATACTATATTTAACGAATTGATTTTATTTCATGCAATCCCCTGTGAGGATCAAACCCCACACACTAGTAGTGGACTACAACAAGCAGTTGGAAATTTCAGTGGATAGAAGGTAAGATTATCCTTAGGGGTGGGTGGGACTAGTGGTCAAGAATGAAGAATTAGTGCAAGTTCACCTCCACATCAACGGTCGCTAAACGCAAATTTCGAACCAAAAGAAATCGTACCGTGAGAAGCATTGCCACTCCAGAGAGCTTGTGAGTTATCGCACTTGGCTTGGCGCTGGTTGGGTCTATAAAAGGTTAAACATGCCCTTGATTCTTTTACTAGATGTAGTCGAACGTAGATAAAAAAAAAAAAAACGTTGCCGACGGGGCGCGTTCGCTTCTTTGGTCCTCTGTTGATAGAACTCTCAGACACACGCTCATACACACACGTGTATTAGACAAACTTTTTTCACACACATACACACACGCAAACTCTCAACAAGTACATCATTATAGCCGGCTTCAGTGTATTTTCCTTTCATTTTAGTTGCGTTTACATGCAGTTAATTTTAGTACACGTATATAATAGGTGTTTCAAATTATTTGTTTTGTGTATCGTTTTACCCGGACTCACATGAGTCCGCCAGTATTGTTTGCAGGACAAATGTTCCGGGAGTAAATAAATAAATATATCAGGTCATCCCATAAGTTCTGTCCGAATTTTGAATAAAGAAGTGACCAAATGTTACATTTAATTACAGATTCAATCAACAATGTATTTTCCCTGATTATCTATGACTTTCTTCCATCTATTAACAAGCTTACTATTTCCATTACTGTAAAATTCTTTTGGCTTTGATTCGAAGAACTCACAAATGTCAGTTTTAACCTCTTCCTGTGTTACAAAAGCTGTTTCTTCCAAATGATTCTGTAAGCTACGAAACAAATGGTAGTCTGAAGGAGCAAGATCAGGAGAATAAGGTGGATGAAGAATTTTCTCCCAATCAAGTTCGAACTTTTATGACGTGATTCTTGCTGTGTGGGGGTCGCGCATTGTCCTGATGAAACATCACCTCTTTTCGATTCACTAGAGCAGGTCTTTTTTTCCTCAAAGCTTGGTTCAAACGCTCTAATTGCTGACAGTATATTTGAGCATTAATCGTTGCATTAGGTGGTAAGAATTCAAAGTGGATTATACCTTGGCGATCACACCAAATTGAAAGAAGAACCTTTTGCCCGTGAAGTTCCCTTCTCGGCTGTGGCTGGGGTCCTTCCCCTTTACCAAGCCACTGTCTACGACACTTAACATTTCGATAAAAGATCCATTTTTCGTCGCCAGTCACAAGTCTATCCAAAAAAGGTGAAACAAGTTAGCGAGAATGGAGAGAAGAGCAGATGTCAACTCGGGATTTGAGGTTGTTTTCAGACAATTCATGAGGCACCCATTTTCCAAGTTTAGGAACTTTTCCAAATTGTTGAAGATGACGATGAACAGTTGTATGGTTTGAACTGAGAACCATTGCCAATTTCTCAAGTGATAAAGCAGGATTTTCTTCAAGGGATGCTTCAAGAAGCTTTTCATCAAACTCAACTGGACGTCCAGTTCGATCTTCATCTTCAAGGGTGAAATCTCCCTCTGAATTTTGCAAACCATCTTCTGCAAGTTCTTTCATTCACACATTCCTCTCCATAAACTGAGTGAATGTTTCTAGCCGCTTCGGCTACTGAGTTTCCTTTCTTGGACTCATAAAGCATTATGTGCCTCAAATGATTCTTGGGTACTTCCATGTTAGCAGGGTTTTAATCAAACAAAATTTAATTTTATTATTCTCTGAAATAAAATTTGATCAGTTTAAATGCATCTAAACATAAAAATAATGTTCAGCTCCATTAGACATTATAAAATACTCTTTAAATTTCGTTCATTTTAACAAAAAGTTAAAATTCGGACAGAACTTATGGGATGACCTGATACAGTGTAGACAAAAAGGGTTGATACCCACAACAAAGTGGTAATCAAGACTTTACTTGAAAATCATACAATCCTGCAGCAAGCTCACAAGCGAACGTGTGATCAGCTTAAAGTTTGCAAAGTCTTTATTTTATACGGACTAACAGCGTCTGTCGCCGCTTCAATACGGCATAGACAGATTTATTCGCCACAAAAATACCTCAGTAGTATCAACTTTGAAAACATACAGGAAGGAGAAGAGAGACATTTTGAATCCGTCCACTTGAATGATTTTTGCAATGACAAGGAAATAAAATTAATTTAATAAATTCGCTCTATTGGCTTCCGTCTTTGTTACAAACGGAAACAAACAATTATTAATTTGAGAGTTAGCAAAAAGCAATATATTCTTTGAGAGATTTTAGCTCGAATGGGGAGAGTGCTAGTAAAACAATTAATTTTGGCAAAGACTTCTCTTTGGTATCACTTCTTAAATATATTATTTCCATTTACGTGTGGTACGATTAAATCGAACATAATTCGATTTAATAATACCATTTCATTTCATTTAATAATCCCAATTCCAGATACTCTTTCAGAGTAGTTCTTTCGGGTTCATTTCCTCGTCTCTGTTGTATTTAAGACGATATTTTAGCAGCTGTGTGTTCCATTCCTCTTTCGTTTGATGAGGTGTTCAGTCAGAAGGGCACAAAATTAATTTTAACACATCATAACATGGTTCGTCCACAGGTTTATTTGCCAACGTATCTTCTAATATATCAATGAATGCTGGACAATTTTTTCATAAATGAAGAGAAGATCTGGGAGAACAGAGATGTGGTTCTACAGAAAGATGCTACCAATACCATAGAGAGATCAAGGGGGGGAAGAGGAGTTTTAAGAGAAAAAAAAGGAGGAAAAGGACTAGAATAAAGAAAAGAGATGTTTATATTTCTGAGATGAAGTATGGTAATTATTTACACTATTTACATTGTCCGGGCTGTTGTCCTCATCTTTACTGCCGTATTCACGACATTTTCTACCGTTGTTCGCTCCGCCCATTGGCATCACATTTGTATATAAATACGAGCTGCATAATAAAGCCTACATTGCTTTGATAAAACCCCTCAGAGCAGAAAACGACTAATTTTTCCTCATGTTTCTTTTTATTCATATATATACCCTCCTCCCATATATATATATATATATATATATATATATATATATATATATATATATATATATATATATATATATATATATATATATATAAGTATGTATGGAAGAAACTTATCTTTAAATCTATAAATAAGATAAAAATGTATGGAAAATTATCAACGTAAACATTACTTTAGTCCGATGGAGTCCTGAAATCACAGAAAAAATGTTTTTCTCATTGTCATTACTAACACGCTCAGTGAACACACGCATATATATATATATATATATATATATATATATATATATATATATATATATATATATATATATATTGGAAGCTGTTTACATTGGAACATGCAAGTTACAACGACAAAAATGCATATTTGTTTCAACGTTAACCATCTGGTGAGTCGTCTTTAGACGTTGAAACAAATATGCATTTTTATTGTGGTAACTTCGATGTTGCAATGTAACAGTTTATAATAGATATCTATTCGTCTATTCTAGTATTGAAACATTTTTAAATTAATACTATAAACGTTTGAATTTATATTCTTTTCGTTATTTTATATATATATATATATATATATATATATATATATAACAGTGTGCTTATTTATTTTATATGGAAGCATGTCTTGGTTAATATTTTTTTTTTTTTATGGGCTGTAAATTCGTATATGCGAGCGATTGCGCACTTCTCCTAAATAGAGATCCTAAAAAAAAAACAAAAAAAAAAAACAACAAATAAAGAAAAAAAGAAACAGCAAATTAGAAAGCAGAAAAAATATTGAATGTATTGCATCCCCGAAATCTTTTCTATGCGCTGCGTCTTCCTGCCAACCGATGCATCACCTGTTTCTGGGCGAATAAAATTCCGTTGTCAGCCGCTCTCACCTGTCTCAGCATTCACCTGTCTTTTATTAATGAAGCAGTTCTTCCTGCTTGCCATTTCGGATGACTTTCGCACATGCGTAAATATATATATATATATATATATATATATATATATATATATATATATATATATATATAGTTTTAATCCTTTCGAATCCACGAATTAATTCTTGGGTGTCCGTAAAAATCTGGTTAAGAAAAATACCAAAATTCTCTTTGAAATAATTTTTATTTTCCCAAGTACTTTCAATTTCATCTGAGGCCATTTTTTATCTATACAATTAAGCCCCTGAAGATGGCCTCAGATGAGACTGAAAGTACTTGGAACAATAAAGATAGTAATAGTCTGAATTAAACTTCATTGGGGTTTAACAAAATTAGCCTATTCTTGCATAAAGACGCAAGGGTATCACAAAAATGTTTTTCTCATTGTCATTACTAACACGCTCGAGTGAGAACATATATATATATATATATATATATATATATTTAAGCTGTTTTAATTATGCAAGTTACAACGACAAAAATATTCAGTATGAACTGAAATTTGAATTAAGAAAAATCTGCCTGCTACTTTAATTAGCTTTGATCTGAAATTGAACTTCGATCTTTGTTAACCGTGGGGAATAAACATTTTTCTGTCATTCATTTCATCGCAATCTTGAAAGGTGTTCAACACTGCTTCTGTGATCTTGTGGCATAAGAAAGGCGTATTACTCATGTTGCACCCTCTTTCTAACAGACGCAAAGTTGTAAGCCTATCGCTATTTCCATGGCAAATGTTCAGATGAACTTTCCCTAATTTAAACCCTTACTGCCTGAGCAAGCTATACTACTTCCACTGAGTCGAATTGAACTCGTTTTATCCCCTATTTCAAATGTAAGGATTTATTTTTACTCAGATAAGCTTTTTCCAAAGATCTGCTCCTTCAAATATATACCGTCGTGGATTTTCTCCTGGACTGTATATTCTTAACCGCTTCAATTTCAGTGTCAATCGATATCTATCTTCACCATCCTCATTTCATACCGCCCCCATTTGATACCACCCCCAACTTTCACTCATATCATAACTATATGTGGTCAAAAGAAGATAGCAACTCTGTTTTGGCACGTAATTTCAGATTGGGCGTTTCTTCTCTCTACAGCGGTTTCTTCGTATTTATCGTTGTTCTCTTCCCTGTATCCGCTTCGTCGGTCGATCGATCGATCGACCATAACTAAATGTATAGTACGATGTACCCCGACAGAAGACCTTTCTCATCTCCACGTTGGTCTACTTATAATGGGGAATCACCAATCACTCGCCCGGATGATAGACATATGGGCCAATCAGAATGGGGCACTAGTACACTCAGATATCCCTCCTCGATTCCGTCCAACCACGCTAATATTATACACAGTCATTAATGAACCAATTTATTGTGAGACAACAAAGAAGGTTTTTTTTTACTCGTCTCGTACTCGCCTTCTAAATCGAAGTCCTACCTGCCAGACAAAGATGAACTCTCTTTCGTCGAGAAGAAGGCAAGACTTGTTCACCATTTCTGCCATTTGACTCTGATTCCGGTTGACTATGCCTACCACACTATATTAAAAGTAATTTGAAAATTAATTTGAATGATTGTTTTGCCTTTTATGAATTTTAGAGTAAAAAAAATAACATAACCCATGACAAATTTAAATGGAAATAATTGAAAACTGCCCTTTGTTATCTATTCTGTTAATTCACCCCAAAATATTAATTCATCCACCCTTAAAATAATTATATTTATTAAAATTCACACCAAATTCTCCCAAAGTGAGGCCCTTCCATTATACTCCGGATGGATTGACCTTTGCTATCACTTCAAATGTGGGCGAGTCGGGTACGCTATTTCTAAGGGTGAGGTCACCATTCACGCTGACCCCGTTTACCAAGCCAAAATCTGATTTTTTTTTTTTAATTGTAAAAATTCCTTGTAAGTACCTCGTAATATCATCCACACTTACGAAATGTGAATAAGTCCCTGATTTTTGGTAATTTTTCATTCTGAGGATTGGAGTTGTTGCGAGGTAAGTTAAACAAATTTTGATTTAAAATTTATAATTTCTTGGGGGAATTAATATTTGCAATAAGTAACTTTACATTATTTAGGAGTGAATTAACAGAAACGATCTGTTATTTGTCTGGAATATTAATATTCGAAAATTGGTTTTACCAGGATTCAAATCAATTATTTTGTAGAAGAAAGTATCGTTATCCTGACTAGATATTTATAAATCCTAGAGATGGAAAAATGGTTTCTTGTCAGTTGAAAAATTATCATGTTCTTTTTTTATATGATTTCTGATTCTGCTGCGTTTCTCTTTTCGCTAAATGATTCTCGTTGGAAAGTTTTCCAGTGACGTGATTATGTAAAAAGAGCTAAGCCTGTTCAGTTAGAATGTATTTAGGCTTCTTGTCGGTTTAATTTGAGAAATATTGGCTTCCCTTGTCATTCGGAAGACTTATAAGTTGATGTTGATCAAATGAGAATGTCTCTTCTAAGTTTTACATCTTCAGATGTTGTTAATAATAAAGGATTTCTATTAAAAGCTTCTTTTATTCTAACAGGTCGTAATAGACAAAATAATTAGATATTTTTCCGACTGAACAGTGATTTTCTTTAAAGTCCAACATGGTTATTTCATTTTTCGAATCTAGGATTATTTCCACAAAGAAACAATTCCATAAGTGATATATATCATTGGTGGTAATGATGATTAAGTCCTTGGTGCGTCAATATACTATTTGCTTTTAATCTTTTTTTTTTTTTTAAAGCAATGATAATTACATTTCAAACAGTGGGAAACAATTATATATACATTTTCATATCAACTGAAAAGAATTTATCTAAGCTTACTATAATTTTTTACAACTAATTAAGACTTAATTATTACAAAACAGAATGATAATAAGTTTAAACGTGAAGGAGTAATTTACTCCATTACCTGTAATAATTGCCACGAAGAATACATAAGAGAAACCTCAAAGAATTTAAATAAGCGATTATCTGAACACAAAAGGGATATTTTACAAAACAACACACACAATACATTATGTTAAAACACCGGTTCCCTACGATCACTGAAGTTGAGCAACGTCGAATCTGGTCAGTACCTCGATG
>CAHIKZ030000326.1:660000-677500 GCA_903632075.3 Acanthosepion pharaonis
AACTTTCAAATCGAGCGCAATAACATGGTTCCAAAATCGACCTGTCATACTGTACACTTAAATATTCTAAAAATTAAAATCCGATAGTGATTGATCGATATTCTTAATTGATAAAACCCGTTTTTAATTATAAGTTTCTCCCGATAACCCATCAATGCTCACATTCTCATTTTTGGATCGGTGAACATTAATGGATTAAATTGGGTCCATTTCTATGACTTCATGGGAAGGATACTGAATCGATTTCCCGTTACTTTCACCATGAGTTTTCTTCTTTTGGGACAGGCGTTATGTAATGTTGGAAGAACGATGTTGGTTGTGTCCATTTAGCGACCTATCAACCACGAAATCTAAATACTTTGTGCGCAATTCTAGTTATTTTTATTCTTTGATATAATAATTGTTTATTGATAAGTTTTACTAATTAACCCATAGATGTGGAGAAGGGGAGAATCCATACCTCTCCCAAGGTTATGTGCGCGTAAGTGAATATAACGAACCCAACAGGAATTTTAACTCGTTTTTCTGCTTAACAAATTCCCAGCCATTATCCATTATATTCCCCACACATCGAAGCTTGCAGCACCTGTTATTTCCAAGCTGTCACCTATCTAGGCACTGACCAGCTTGATTTTGGTGATTCCAGACGAACCGCTGTTTTAGCGCGATTTGGCCGTAAGAAGAGATCACTCTGCCTGGCTATATCATCCATAGATGGGGGAAGAAGTGATGGATTCATGCCTTCCCAAAGAGCATTAGCGCGAAAGTGAATGCAACACACTTAGCTGAAATTTGATGTCGGTGCTGATAAGCGTTACAGTAATAGCACTTTTTTTTTTATCCGGCTCTGATTTCTTTACCAAATCTGATGGCAAAAAAAACAAAAAAAAAAAACAGAAAAATAAGAATTTTTCTGGATATGAGAATGTCAAACTGAAACCAAACTGCCTCAGACAGAACTTGAAACCGCTTTGCCTATTCCATTTTCTCGCGCGCTTAACCGTTTACCCAACTGCAACTCCAGTAACATCGTCAGCGAGTAAGTTTAAATATTCTGATGGCATAACGCTTATTGGCGCGAAAATTTGAATTGACGAGCTGATTTCAAATCCCAGCTGAGTTGTATTAACTTTTGCATGAAAAAAACATGAATTAATCTCTTCTCCCTTGAGCTTGGGAAAGTAGAGGATTCTCTACAGCAGGTTTTCCCAACCAGGGCGATATCGCCCACCGGTGGCCGATTTCAGCTATTGGGTTGGCGATGAGAACTGAACAGAAAATAATGGGCGATTAAATAATTTGGGTGAGCGATATAGGAATTTGAGTATTAAAAAGGTATTTCAACATATTCTACCCGAAAAAATATTTAAAGAATATATGCAGAGGACGTTTATAAAAAAAAAAAAAAATAGGAGGTTAAATGGTAATAACTGGCGCACATTTCGACAAAATCCAGAGACGGATATGCAATGTGATAGGTCCTGATCTGGCATCTCTTTGACAGTCAATTTCTCACAGACGTGGCTTCACCCTGTCTTTGACGAGCTACTTTCACTGCTACCCCATCTGCATGAATTTAAGCGCGCCAGTAGGTTGGCATCTCGGTCCCACCCTGTCACTGTCGAAACAGTTAAATATAACCACCTCTTCTACTCCAACATCTTCTTCTCTCACATTTGCTGACAGTGGAACTGACTTCCATCTGCTTGTTTCCCTGATAGCTCTAATCTTCAAATATTCAAATGTAATGTCAATGGACATCTTCTGATGCCTTGATCCTGATCCCCGTCTTTCTCTATATCCTTTCCTCAAACAATCCTCATTACTCTTGCTCTCACTCTCTGTAACTCCTTGACTGCTAGTGGCACTCCCGCCTTGCTTGGGGTGAAATGCTTAAAAAATTCTAGATAAGATTTAAACATCCTTGCAAACAAGGAATATTTGGATATTTTCTATATAGTTTTCAATGGTCAAATTTGCTTTCGTTCTTTAATACGGTAGAAGCAGTAGCCACTGCTGCATAAGTCAGCGTTATTTGTTACCTCCTATTTTGTACGGTATCATAAAATCAGTTTACGAACCAGTAACAAACTTTTACATAACAATTTTGGTATGCTTTTGAATATTTACTATATAGGTGGGTAGTGGAAATTTTTTCCATGTGAAAGTGAGCAATAACGTAAAAAAGTTTGGGAACCCATGCTCTAAAGCCTTGAAAAAAGTATGAATTCAAAAATCGTGGAGAAAGCAGTGGGAATCCAATCCACTTACATTCAAAAGCAGTCATAGCAATGCGCAGACATGATACAATTAATATTCATCATCCCTAAAATAGAATTATGGACATTAATGATTTATTGGTAAAAAATTATATTTTATATCGCAATCTGTATTTAATATAAGATTTTAAAAAACCTGGTAAAGGCATGAACCTTATTTAGCCCTTGCTATGAATTAAATAGTAGGTAGCTTGAGTTTATTAGTCTTGGTATGCAACTAGTCAAGGTGAAGAACAACTCTGATTTGACGCTTCACGCATGTAGAGAAGACTGAAGGCCACATAAATGTTGTTCTTCAGAAGGATGCTGAGCATACTATAGTCGACGCCTGTTAGCAACAAAGAAGTCTTAAGAAAAATGGATACTAAAAAGAAAACATATTCAGATTAAAAAAGAGACAGCTGAAATTTCTTGGTCACATAATATAACGAGGAAAGATGATAAGAAAAACGTAGTCCTCACGTGGTAAATCGAGGGCAGGAGAGATAGGGGAGGATAACCAGTTATCTACCTGAGCAACTTGTGTGAATGTGTGGCGGATCGGGGTGGGTGGGATGGCAAATAAATAAAATTTGCTATGATTACCCACGTTCTGAAGGGACATAGTACAAACAAAAAGACGAAGACAAAGAAGAGGAAGACGAAGAAGAAGAAGAAGAAGAAGAAGAAACCTCTAAATTTCTCAAGAACAATCATGTTTATATAACTCTTACAGATATTAAAGTAAAAAGGAAAGCTGTGAAGAGCCATAACCGCCTCAGTCATAAAAGGACATATCGCATGGAGAGAGAAGCCATGGTTTTACAGCGGGAATTTGTAGACGTGAATTATTTATCCTTGTATTAAAGCCGCAGCCGGAGGCATCCATTAATAATGAATTACGAGACGTGCGCTGCTATGATCACCATCTCAATTAGACAAATATGAATAAAAGAAAATAACAAGAACCCTTGTTTAGAATAGGTGAACTTCTCTGAATTTGAGAAGCTCAGCTTGGATCTTCTTTATATCGTAAACAAAAGGCTTAAGCGACCCAAAATAATATACACGTTGCTGCGTTCACGTCTTTGACTTCCGGTGTCACGTTTATAGCTCTAATTATCTGAAACTACAACAAAGCCAGACTACCCATCATTCGCCAAACCCTAATAGCTTGTGGCGTCCCGGAGAGACATCTCTCTCCCCAGCCAACGTATTGCTTTCTCGTTTGATCAATCTAATACTGTCACAGAAGTTTATAGTTATAGTCTGAGTTGCTCCGTGCTGGCAAATAAGGAAAAGAATGTCACACCAAATCATTCCGAATGGAGAAAGTCTGATATCTGGTAACTCTAACGAATAATCTTTCTAGACGGTTTGATTAAACCATGTATAAGATTAAGCAACACAGTCAGTACTTAATTTCCTTCGAAAGAATATGCAGCATCTGTCGATGCAAAAACAAAAACAAAACAAAAAGGCCTGTCGACATGCGTTAACCTCCAGGAGAGAGTGATTCGCTGCGCCATTCCAGGTTAACATTCTCGGCTGACATGAAATGGAAAGACTACGTTGAAATCATTGCTCGTTAAGCTGCCAAGAAAGTTGGTTCACTGTATCATGCTACTCTTTTTTTTTCTTTCCCAGAATCTATCTGACATATCCATAAGTCTACCATTCGGCCATGATTAGAATATTGTTGCCACACATGGTCCACTGCTCCTGCTATTTATTTAGAGGTTCTTTATAAAATCCAAAGGAGAATCAGCAACATTAGCGGTCCAGACCGGGCGTCAGTCACTTCCCCACAGCCTGAAAGTCGCTTTCTTGTGCCTTTTTTTTTAAAGTGTTTCACCCCAAGCAAGGTGGGAAGCCACAAGGACGCAAGGGGTTACAGAAAATTTGGAGCAAGGTCAGATAGGAGTGATAGAAGAAAGGATGAGGAGAAGGATAGTGGATAGATCAAGGCAACTGGAGATGTCGATTGACATTACATTTGAGTAGTTGGAGATTATAGCTCTCAGAGAAACTGGAATAGGGAAGGGAGTTTCACAGGTGAGAGGTGCGAGATATGAAGCTATTGGAGTAAGAAGAGACGGCTACATTTAATAGTTTCGACAGTGAAAGGGTGAGAGCGGGATGCCAGCCTCGTAGGGTGCTTGAATTCATGAAGTCTGGGAACCAGCGAATGCAGCTCCTCGGAGCAATTACCATGAAAGTATTTGTATAAATACTTTCACGGTAATTATACGGATGGACTCTTCTTTTGTATACTCATTGCCCCCTTTTATTTCTGTCCCTATTTTTCTTTAATTTAATTCCCCATCCTCTCCCTAGTTAGGTGGTCAGTGATGTCAGTTCTCTGGTGGATGCGGGGCGCGTTTCTGTTCAGTTGTGTTTTTCGTATTTGTTATTGTGATTGAATGAGTGTGTGTTTGTGTAAGGGCTTGGGATAAACGAATGCTTTATATTATTATAGTCCCGCATTGATTTCGTCCAGTTAATTGATGTTTCTGCCACATTTAAGCATTGTTGTTTTTATTTTATTACTGCCATTATTTTGTTTAGTTTCTTGTAAATAGTTCTCATATTGTAAATACGCGTTGGGGTTAGTTATTAAATTGTTTTTATACTCCTCCCTCCACAGACAATGAATTGTACATATGGGGACTAGTAAGGATTTTCATAGAGACATGAGGTATTATGGTGGGTGTTGTAAGAAAGGTAAGGTAGAATGTATTGTTTTGGTATTAGGAATGTTGTAGTATGTTGGGTCGATGTTTATGGCTAGCTAAGTTTAAATTTACGACAGATAAAGACCGTCCTTTTCCCTGTTCCCCATTTTTGACCTTGGGCCACATTTTCTGTATTGAAGCGGAAATAAATATCCCTTTTCGTTTGTATTCGCATTGACCCCTTTTATTTCTGTCCCTATTTTTCTTTAGTTTAATTCCCCATCCTCTCCCTCGTTAGGTGGCCAGTGATGTCAGTTCTCTAGTGGATGCGTGGCGCCTTTCTTTTCGGGTGAGTATTTCGTATTTGTTGCTGTGTTTGAACGAGTGTGTGGTTGAGTGAGTGTTTGGAATGAATGAATGTGTCATATTATTAAAGTCCCGCACTGATTTCGTCCAGTGAACTGATGTTTCTCCCACAATTAAGGATTGTGTTTTTTTTTTATTACTAACACTATTTTGTTTAGTTTCTTGTATGTCATGTTTGTTCATTTTTTGTAAATATTCATTGGGGTTTAGATATTTAAATTTTTATTTTATTCTTTCCCCGACTCCCACGCAACAGACAATGAATTGTACATATGGGGAATAGACTTTCATAGAGACAATGAGGTATTATGGTGAATGTCGTAAGAAAGGTAAGTAAGAATGCATTGTTTTGGTGTTGGAAATATTATGGTATGTTTTGGTCAGTGCTTGTGGCTAGCTAAGTTTAATGTTAAGACAGATGAAGAGCGTCCTTTTCCCCATTCCACTTTTTGTGCCACATTTTGTAAATATATTATAAATAAATATCACTCTTCGTTATGGTACCGAGATTTTATGAATTTAAGCGCAGTACTAGATTGGCAGTAAGGTCTCATCAATTTACAGTTAAACCGATATTAAAAGAGATATAACCGTAAGTCCTATGCTATTTTTTTTCATGCACTTCTCGCTTGTGGAACTCCATTCCGAATCCATGCTTTCCTGCCAACTTTGATCTTCATAAATTTAAACCCAATGTCAATCATTATCTACAGTCTTCCTGATTATTCTTCTATTGTTCTCGCTTCTTCATAATCTTTTCTAATTCTTTCACACTCAGTAGCTCATTGTGTTTTAGTGAATTTGCTGCCTTGCTTGGGGTAAATTCGAGTAAAAAAACAAAATAGTATGTACTTGACGCCAAGAAATACCAGACGAGTGAATCGAATTTAATGTTCATTATGGCCCCACAATATGTAGTAAGTTTACTCTGAGAATCCAAAATAAGTTTTGAAGTTTCATCTCAGAACCTCGAGATAGCTAGGTGTCTCGTGGGATGATCGGGCTTCAAATTATGTCGTTGGGTGCGCAGATATTACAAGAAGTTAACTGAAGTTAATTCAGGCTGTGAACACACAAGACAACCGGAAGTTACATAAGCACTCGATTCTTAAGTAGAATAGAAGATGATCCCATATCATCGGAAGATCAAACGTTTAGCGAAAATCACGTAGAAATGGCCGACATTAATTTGAAGAAGTCGAGAGGTGAATAAACAATTACGTATAACAAAATATTAATCTCGTATCTTTATTCTTCTATGAATCGTGTCTCTTCATGGCTCTTCGAAATTCCCCTTTCTTTGTAGCTCCGAGTAAATTCAGTGGTTTGGCCATCACTCTTAATCCTTATTCTGTTAACCATTTACACAAGCTCTTTAGGAAGGTTATACATTATTTTCTTGTGCTCCTTTTGGTTTCAATCTCTCCTGTGAGTGTCTAATTTTCTGAACCCTCTTTTCTCATTAGGTGTCTCTTTGTGATGTTAATTATATATAAATTTCCTTTTTGCATCCTTTTTCATTAAAGACTCCATGATTGTTCACATGTCCAACAGGCAGTATTCTGAGCATTCTTCTGTAGACACCTATTTCTGTTGACTCATTTCCTTACTTCAGCTGTGATGAGAAACATTGTGGACGTGTTCATAGTTGAAGTTATTGAGAGTTTTTTTTTTCCTTTTTTTTTATTTATTAATAATGCTTCCGTTATTTTTGGACTTTTTAAAATGATTGAATGGAAAATAAGGATAAAAAAAAAGAATTCTATAACTCTAGATACCTTACATAAAAATCCCATACATTCAGTTAAAAAGTAAAAATAAAATCATCTTGATAATGGCTAAAACAATAGCCGAAAGCGCACGGACAATTTCTACATAATTTATGTGCAAAAAAAGGAAAAGTTATAAGAACTTAAAAAATTAAATAAATTAATCTCAGAAGCTTGTTAGCCGTTTTTAACGAAACTTGTATAAATGATGGACTGCTGCCCAAATTCATATACATATATATATATATATATATATATATATATATATATATATATATATACAATGCTGTTTGATTTTTTTTTTCGCCTATTGTTTTCGGGGTCAAACTAATTTTTAATCTTACTAATATAAAGACCACTTCCCGACCACCCGGTAAAAAAGTTTACTCACCCTAAGGTATTCTATTGATAATTATACTTTTGGATATAAATGAGATTTAGGGAAAGACTCTGTGCAAAAAAAGTGACTCACTTATTTCCTGCAACTAATAATCAATAGAAACATAACCGAACAGCTTTAAATAAAGAATAATAGAGGTATAATTTATTTATAATAGGTAATATAGTTCGAAATATTTAATAATCTATGGGTCCTCCTTTATTTTGAATAACCTTTTCAACCCTTTTTGGAATTGAAATGATTAGGTTCTGACAAATCTGATCTCCAAGCACTGAATTCCATTCGGATATGAAATTCACAATCAAATCCTTTGCCAGAACCTAATCAATTCAATGCCAAAAAGGGTTGAAAAGTCCTACGAGTTTTTTTCCCTGAATCTCATTTATATCCAAATTTATAAATATCAATAGAATACCTTAGGGTGAATAAACTTTTTTCCTAGGTGGTCAGGAAGGGGTCTTTATCTTAGTAAGGTTAAAAATTATTTTAATCGCAAAAACAATAGACAAAAAATATTTTTAGTAAGAAAAATCAGGTGAGTCACTTTTATCGAACAGCACTGTATATAATACTAAATACATACATACACCAGTCTATTCCCAGTTAACAGTTAGTATATTTTAACCTTGACAATGCGTAAATGTATAGCCGAAATCGCTTGGAAAAAAATAACATTTAGACAGTTTTTACATAATTTATCTGTTGAGAAGAAAAAATTATCATATGAGAAATTATATAAAAAACTTAAAGCACCTTGTCTGTCAGGTTTAATGAAGCTTGCATGAAAAAGGACTGCTGCCTAAAGACACACACACACACACACAATATATATATATATATATATATATATATATATATATATATATATATATATATATATATATATGCATGTATGTATGTATGTATGCATACAATCGTGAAATATGCGTACATCTATACAATCTGCCGTGTAGCCGAAGGTTATGGTCGCTGAATCAATTTTTCCTATTCAAAGGTGAAGCATTGAACTGTTCAGATACAACTGCCGCCTATTACTGGTAGTCGCTAATTAGATTAATGATTTCGAATAAAAACTAATCGATACAGGTCTGTAATTATAGAATTTCATTTGTACAATGTTATTAGTAAAATGCTAGCTTTCTTCGGGCAAAAGAATTTTCAAATTACTATTTTATTTTTTCGTTTAGTACGTCAACGATCAAGACAAACGGAAATCATCACCGGATGTGACGTAAGGAAGTTCAAAAGACGATATCCTAACCCGACGAAATAACCGAGTTAAATCAGTATTAAATGATGATTCATGAAGTGGATGCTCGTTTTTGAGGGACAGAGAAGCAGACAGATATATTTTTTCTTCATAACAGATAACTGAAAGGGTAATTATTATGACTGACTTTATTCTGGCAATCGCAACATATCCTGACCGCATTTGAAAAAAAAAAAAAAGAACGCTATTATAAGAAGACGTTTGGAAAACAGACGCAAATTTAAAATGGAGCATAAAAAGAGAAGCGGGAAATCAGCCGTCGTATTTTATAGGCTTCTGCCACGAAAGCGCACCACGTGCAAGTACGGATGTGCCATAACCAGGCCATAATTGCAGGATTCAAAGAATGGCTTTTTTTTTTCCTTTCATATGAACAAAATTAAAACCAGCGAGAAAAAATGTAAAATTTTCACAGACGTTTTTTTTTTTTTTTTTTTTTGGATGGTTGACGCAATGATTTAATTGTCGAATGAAAGCATCTGAGAAAACGACAATCGATATTTTGCACACTTCTTTATCGAGTGTGTGCGGGTAACAGTACCATTCCGAGCGGAAATGCAATCGTCGAGCAGAGTTCGAAAAAGGCTGAGGTATCTGTTCAAACTCTAAACGCTTTCTATGATCCCGTCCCATGATTTCATGTCATACGTAGCTTTCCACGTCTTTTTGCTATCTCTTTTCTATTTACTCAAGCTTGTTAGGTAAGTTATGCGTTTTTTCCTCTGTCCCTCTTGCCTTCAATATGTCCTGTGAGTATCAAAGTTCCCAATCCCTCCTTCCTCATTATGTGTCCTAGAAAATTTAACAGTCTCTTAGTGATATTAGGTATAAGGGTCATTTTCGTTTCTCTTTACTTTAAAACTTCGTCGTTGCTTACATGTTCGGGCCATGGTATTCTCAGCATCCTTCTGTAGAACCAAATTTTTGTTACTTGAAGTCTCTTCTTCATCTTTGAGGTGATTGCCTATATAGCACGATTGATAGTACGTAACAGTTCAGTAATCTTTTCTTTGTTTATAACGAAATTTTCCTGTTTCTTAAACATACATAAATTATTTTCTTATAGTGTTTATAAATATATAATCAGATTCTATGGATGTGTTTCCGAGGGGTTAGAGATCTTGGTATGATGGTAAACTACATTCTGCCATAAGGCCTCTGATCGGGATATTGAAGCTTTTGAAGAGCGTGAAACCACCTGTTAATTGCATTTGTTCCCAGCTCCGCCATGACACCGGGTGGTAGGAATTAGGGTCCCAGCTACGGGCAAACAGTGAATCAACAAATAAAACAAAACAGTATGTAAGTATAAAGATAAATTTTTAAATTAAAAATAGCAGCAATAAAATTTATAGTAAAATTAAATATACATTCAGTTTCAGTCAGTCAGTTATGTTACATGCGTGCTACAAGCTTAGGCGATCATGTATCTTTCGATACATAGCTGACAAGGGAGATTTTTTTTCCAATAGTAGGTTGCCATTTCTTACTGCGGTAGACCAGTTGCCATCCAAGGCTATATAATCCGTTCTGTCCTGCTATTTACCATAGCTGAGGGGGTGGGGAGAAGAAGAGGATTCATACTTTTTCCAAGGGTAATAGCACGTAAGTGAATGTAATGGATTCGATTAGAACTCGAATTCGACTCTCCGATTCCTCAATCAGTTATGTGTCATGCGTGATACACCCTTAGCCGATCATGTATCTTTCGATACATAACTGACGAGGCAGATTTTTTCACCGCAGTCATCATCATCATCTTGCGGCCTCAGCCAAGATTGAACTCACTACACCTTTCCAATATTCCTTATCTGTCATAGCTAATACTTTGATTGGTGTAGTTCATAATCTTGTCAAATAGCTGAATACTTGATGCTTCGCTAGGGCTATCATGGGTGTTTTTATCGTGACACCATCACTAAATGGATTGCCAACCAAGGCTCAGAGAGACTCCATTCAACCTCCGCAGGATTTGAATTCAGAGTTTTCCTTCTCCTAGACCAGTTGCCATCCAAGACTATAGAACACAGTCTGTCCTGCTATTTACTCATGGCTGGAGGGAGAAGAAGAGGATTCACACCTTTCCCAAGGGTATTAGCATGTAAGTGAATGTAATGGATTCGACTGGAATTCGAACTCGGCTCTCTGATTCCTCTTCCCCGCAGTAGGTTGCCATTTCTTTTTGCGGTAGACTAGGTCTGCTCAGCTTTGTTTTAGTATAAACCAAAACTGGACTCCGTGACTGAGCGGGCGTTTCTAGTAGGGTTTTGTTAGATGCTTGTGCTGGCAAATGAGTAGAGGCCAGTCATAGAGGTTATTAGTTTCTCATCTTTGTATCTACATATACTATTCAAATTCTACAGATTTCGGGGAGCGCCGTGTATAGTCTGGTAGAGAATTAGATTATTGCAACTACATCATAAACATTTAACACGGTAACATGTAAAAAAAAATGTTATCTCCCTTCAGTTCTTTGCTCTTTAAAAAGTAAATACCATGTCAGGGTTATTTTCTGTCTTCTGAATTTCGCTATTGTTATTGTTCTCTCTCCATAATATTTTTTCTTCTGTTTCTCATGTTCACATTCTGTTTCTTAGTAGGTCTATAACTGTGCCTGGGAGTGAAGTGATTATATATATATATATATATATATATATATAAATTTTATATATATATATATAATTTATATATATATATATATATATATATATATAATTATATATATATATATATATATATATATAAATTTTTATACATATATATATATATATATATATATATATATATATATATATAAATTTTATACATATATATATATATATATATATATATATATATAAATTATATATATATATATATATATATATATATATATATAAATTTTATTGTGCAAGTCAATATTTTCGCAATAATATTGGTATTAAATATAAGTTCGGTATTAACACACAGAAATGGGTGAAATATTAAGTATACATCAATACTTATATGATAATAAATCACGTAAATAACAGTTTATGATATTGGTGCTTACTATCAAGAATTTGATCTGTTGGTATTGTGTTTTAATATGCAAACAGATTAACTGAAACGTAAATTTTATTACTAATTAAACAGAAATGGAGACAAAATCTTATATTTATTTAACAAGATATATCATACACTCGAAATAAGTATTATTCTATTGTTTTATATGTTAATAATCTCTTTTTCATACGAGGTCTGATGAACAAGTAATTGGGATTGTTGCTATGGTAATGGAGCTAAATTGCGCAGAGCGAAGCCGCTTGACGCAGTTTGAACGTGGACACTGATGCGCATAGACACTGTTATAAAATTTTCGTCAACCTCCGTTGTTAATAGCAGTGTTTAGAAAGAAAGTGTGTAGAGTGCGGTCGGCTCAAATCACCACGGAATTTCCATCAGTGACTCTTGCTTGTGCAGATTAGATTATTGCAACTACATCATAAACATTTAACACGGTAACATTTAAAAAAAAAGTGTCATCTCCCTTCAGTTCTTTGCTCTTTAAAATACTGTTTCTTAGTAGGTCTATCTATAACTGTGCCTGGGGGTGAAGTGATTATATATATATATATATATATATATATATATATATATATTTCCGCGTATAAGGCGACCTTTAGCTAAAACGATATGAAAAAAATACAGTGTAACCCGGATATAAGAGAGTTGTCGGGACCGGAGAAGAAGTCTCTTATATCCGGGTTTCTCTTATATCCGCGTTTTGTCTATTTTATATACATTAACACAGGCTCTACTTTGGGACCAGAAAAAATCTCTCTTATATCCGGGTCTCTTATATCCGGGTTACACAAAGTTTAATGAATTTATCTTAGACCTATATTATAAGACGACTGTTTATTGATTATATCAAAGTGATGTTATTGGAAACGTTGTTACTTACAATATCCTTAGAAATTCAAAATAAACGAAATAATAAAACTTATTTTATATCATGTTTTCCTACACACGATCCCTAAAAGGGAAGCCATTGTCCTTTTTACGTTTCATCACGTGATCTCGTGCGAATACTGGTTCTTCTTCTTTCTCTTCGTTTGAAAAGTTTGAAATGCAACTACCGTAAAAGGATTGTCTTTTAAAAAATAAAGGTTGTATGTAATCTTAAACTGTGTTATTATTTAACACCAAAGTCATAATAAATTATCAATGAGAAGTGAATATTATGTTATTACTGCCATAATTAACACTACCCTGATGATTATTGAAAGTTTGGCGAAAGATAAATGTTGCTGTGAAAGCAGTGTTAATTCTGTTGACATTTTCTCAGCTGAGCTTGGATGGATACAAGTTGATTTCATTGATATGGAATTATTCTTCGAATAGGTAATTTATTATGAAATTATGCCAGTAATAAGGTAGAAATGGTTTTATTACTTTTATTATCAGTTTATATGATAATGTCAATCTTTTCATGTACGCTACTAGTTATCGCACCGACGCCGAGATTAGCTTATAGATAAATATCACTTAGAATGTAAGGTTTCTTTCCTAGAACTGTAGTATAGGACGACACCCAATTTTTTAATGGTAATTTTTGGGATTTAAAAGTCGTGTTAGACGTTTAAATATACGATATATATATATATATATATATATATATATATATATATATATATATATATATATATAGTTAGGTAATGAAATGTTTGATAATCCGTCTGTCACCCTCTTCCTCTCCATCAAATTCAAAAACGACCTCTCAAAAACTTGTATAAGAATAATAATATGTAAATTTTGAAACCATTTTCCTTTATGCTTGGAAATGTGATCAGAGGAACCAGGAAAAAATACCTTTCGTGGGGACATAAAATATAATCAATGGAATCTTAAGGTTGTCTGTTTTTTTAATTAAACTTTATATATATATATATATATATATAATCAATAGACTGCTTTTAATTAAACTTTATATATATATATATATATATATATATAAGTTTAATTAAAAGCAATCTATTATTATACACACACACGCACACACATAAATATATATATATATATATATATATATAAATTTAATTAAAAAACAGACAAACTTAAGAGTTCATTAATTATATTTTATTTCCTCACGAAAGATATATTTTTGGTTCCTCACATCACATTTCCAAGCATAAAAGAAAATGGTTTAAAAATTTACATATTATTATTTTTATACAAGTTATTCAGAGATAGTTTTAAGTTGATATAAGGTGATAGAGATGAGGAGGGGGGCAACAGACGGATTACCAATCATTTTATTGCCTAACTAATATATATATATATATATATATATATATATATATGATTTCATTGTTAGGCAAATGTTCGTTCGAAATTAAGTAATATGACAACAGTATGCATCCTAACCAGTATATTCTTCAAACACATTATTGTTCAGATTATTACAAAATTATTTGCTTACCGACCTGATATTATGTCAGCATCACATTTTTTCTTCTCTACCAATTCCAAAGAACTAATTTCGTAGCAATATTTTATACTTGCTCAATCCTATATTTTAAAAACGGCATTGATTAGAATTTCATCTTCGCAATATTACTCAATATTCTACTATTCTGACTGAATAATTTATCTTTGTTAGAGAAAAATCTATTTTTTGACAGCAGAAATCGCTGAATATTTATTTCAGTTCAAAATTAATTTAATACGAAACGAATAAATTATTATTAATGTAAATGGATTTTGTCTCTAATTTGTTTCTTAATTATCCTTTTCGTTTGACGAAGTTGGTATTTCGACTGGTAGCAACTCTTGGCTGACACTAGACACATGTGAGAAAAATAATAATCTTTTAATATCCATACACTGTGATTAGAATTCAGTAACGCTCACCCAATATTTAAAAAAGATTGGGAGTCGTCTTATACGACCATTCTAAAATACGACTTAAAATACGACTAAAAAGAAACAACGACCACTCAATGTAGATGGTTTTCTTGGTTGTGTTGAATGAGCGGAAGAAAAAGCAAGATGTAAGGTGTCCTCGGTAAGACGATAAATTACGTCCAGCAGCAAGGCCTCTGACCAAGAGGTTTTGAAGAGCGTGAAACCATCTCTTAATTGCTGGTGTTCTCAAGCCCACCCTGGCTCGGGGTGGTAGCTCCTGTTAGGGTCCCAGCTAGGGGCAAATAGTGAATTCCAAAACAAAACCAAAATACCACGAAAGTAGAAAAATACATTTTTATTATAAAAATACTAGTAATATATATTTTATATAAAAAGAAAATTACCAACTGTACATATTTATAGTAAGATTACCAAGAAAATGTATCTATAGTTGAAGCCATAAAATTGTTTTCAAAATATTTAAATTTCGTCTTTAAATAACCCATAAAGATGTTGATATGCTGCTAAACAAAACCAACCAACCTGACCGTTGCAGGTGTGAGCCACCATACCATATATTAATCATCCTCATTCCCTTTGTATTTCATTAGTAAGGAGGAAGTTCCAATCGGACAGCTACTTAGCAAAAACTGGTGCCCTGTGGAACAGACGGCCAGCAGGATGCGTTCCTAATCACTAAAATCTTGACCTCTTCAAATCTAGGTTTAACGCTTATCTTTTCCACATAGTTTCATGAACTTCACAACTTGTTTGGTTTGGTTTGTTTTACGTTATATCAATCTCAGTGGGTTATTTAATGCCGAGAAAAAGTTTTTGTTGGTAATATTTTTCCTTGAAAATGTATAGCTGGTAATATATTTTTCGTTAAAAAATGTATTGTAGGTAATATATTTTTCTTTCAAAAATTTATTGCTGGTAATAACTTTTTCTTTCAAAAATGTATAGCTGGTAATAAATTTTTCTTTCAAAAATGTATAGCTGGTAATATATTTTTCTTTCAAAAGCGTATAATTGGTTATATATTTTTCTTTCAAAAATGTATAGCTGGTTATATATTTTTCTTTCAAAAGCGTATAGCTGGGAATATATTTTTCTTTCAAAAATGTATAGTTGGTAATATATTTTTCTTTCAAAAATGTATAGCTGGTAATATATTTTTCTTTCAAAAATGTATAGCTGGTAATATATTTTTCTTTCAAAAATGTATTGTTGGTAATATATTTTTCTTTCAAAAATGTATAGCTGGTAATATATTTTTCCTTCAAAAATGTATAGCTGGTAATATATTTTTCTTTCAAAAATGTATTGTTGGTAATATATTTTTCTTTCAAAAATTTATTGCTGGTAATAATTTTTTTTCAAAAATGTATAGCTGGTAATATATTTTTCTTTCAAAAATGTATAGCTGGGAATATATTTTTCTTTCAAAAGCGTATAGTTGATTATATATTTTTCTTTCAAAAATGTATAGCTGGTTATATATTTTTCTTTCAAAAGCGTATAGCTGATAATATATTTTTCTTTCAAAAATGTATAGTTGGTAATATATTTTTCTTTCAAAAATGTATAGTTGGTAATATATTTTTCTTTCAAAAATGTATAGCTGGTAATATATTTTTCTTTCAAAAATGTATAGCTGGTAATGTATTTTTCTTTCAAAAATGTATAGCTGGTAATATATTTTTCTTTCAAAAGCGTATAGCTGGTTATATATTTTTCTTTCAAAAATGTATAGCTGGTAATATATTTTTCTTTCAAAAGCGTATAGCTGGTTATATATTTTCTTTCACAAATGTATAGCTGGTAATATATTTTTCTTTCAAAAATGTATAGCTGGTTATATATTTTTCTTTCAAAAATGTATAGCTGATACTATCTTTTCTATCAGGGATTCTGGGACCAACTAATATAGAACACATGGCATGAAAATAGCGATAGAATAGGGAGATGTTCACGAGGTTTCATCTTTGGGAAATTGGTTGTACACTGAAAAATGCTTTTGAACTCTACCAAGATAGGGAAGTCAGAATTGGGCTGCTCCATTCTCGATATGACAGAAATGCTCCATCCTTGGTTTGATCTAGCTCTTGTAAATGGAGAGTATATCGGGGGAAATCAGATACTTTATTGAGTGGTAAAATGAACCTACCGTTGTCCTAGCATCTTTAGCAATAGATTGAAGTCTTTTGGACTGTCTCTTCTGTGTAGACTGATTTCGGATTAAATCAAACTTTTTTCTTCACGGAACCATTCGTTGTGCTCCGATAACAAATAGTATTGGTATTACGTTCATATTTCCTTATTTTCCCAGTTCCTGGCAAGGTTTAAATTAATAGCAGGCAATGGATACCACTATAGAGGCTACCTAAGCACTATTGCAAACACCACCTCGGCATATTTGTCTTTCTTCAACTCACTGTGCTAGCCACTGTTTTTCACTGCAATTATACAAAGCCGACCCGAGTTAGAGACATTAGAGAGCTCATTATCTTGTTAAACAAGGCTTAAACCCTCTGTCACGATGACTAGAGATTTCTTGCTAGCAAAACGGCTTTCGAACAGTTACGTCTCTTTCATTTTAATATCAAAGTTCCGGCCGCTCATGCCAACGGCCATAGATTATCTCTTTTTCAAATTGACGATGAGTTTTTTTCTTTACTGCCTTGCGGAGTAATTGTTGCAGTTTTTGGTGCATAAAGCATTTTGTATTTTTATATCTAGTTCTTCGTCTTTTGTACGGTTTATTCCCGTTCGCTAATATTTATTTTTAACCTCTGAGCAGTTTTGCGGGATTCGTTATTTTTTCTCTACTGTAAACATCTGCAACAAGCGGCCAGGATTTGTATTTGCTTTGAAGGGCAAATGGATCAGAT
>CAHIKZ030000326.1:690000-702500 GCA_903632075.3 Acanthosepion pharaonis
CGGCGTCCATATAAGCAGAGTCGCAGCGAGTAAGACGGCAGTTTGCAGTTGAGTTCGCAGTTGGGGTTGGAGACAGACAGGCAAACAGTTGCAGTTTGCAGTTGAGCTGTGAGCTCCGAAGACCCGCCTCACAGGAAGCTGACTGAGATTCACGCAATTCCGAACTCAACTTCTAACCAAGAACAATTTATTTTTGAAGAACGACTTAGACTCACACCACCAAAACAAGTTTTACGAATATCGCCTGAAGATACACCAAGAACCAGTTTCTTAAAGAACAAACAACTAAAGATGTTAAGACTCGCCTAACAAACATAAAGTGTCACGAATCCATATTAGCGGTTTGGGAGGAAGACGTAGTCCTGTATTCAGCAACCAGATATAAAATATTGTTATCCTTTTTTAACACATTTGAACTTTTCGAGTTATTACTTTATTTTTTCTTACATATACTTGTGCGGTATTACCTTTGTTCGGACTCGACTTGCATTACGGCCCGGCGACTGATTGATTTCGTCTACCTAAGATCAAATCACAACGTGGGTAGGTTAGACTAGAAATCAAAGCAGTTACTTCATAACCAGACGTTGGAGGCGAGCTGGGAACGACAAGGCTGATACCGAATCTAACCAGATTCCCATCTGAATCAGCAAAGGGTTAGAACGTCACGTTTGGTGCCGCGAACAAGTCACATTGGTCGTCACAGGACAGGATAGGACGGCGACGGCGCGGAGACAGACGGGGTGACGTCACAATTGGTGCCGCGACTAGGACAGCACGGCGGGCGCGGCCAGGCAGACGTCACATTTGGCGCAGCGACACCGGGGGACGTCACAGATGATTTTCATTTTTCCTACTCCATTTGAGGAAGAACAACCCCACATCATAATATTTCCACCCCCAGGTTTGACTGTAGGGATGGTATTTGCTGGCTCGTATTCCGCTCATTTTTCCTGCATACATGAGTGCGCATGTTTCGTCCGTAAAGATCAATTTTCGTTTCGTCTGACCAAATTACTTTCTCCCAGAAATCATTAGATTCAATTTCATATTTCTTTACAAAATTTAAACGGGCTTGTACATGTCGGCGTTTCAGTAATGGAGTCTTTCTCGGTGATCTTGAAGTGAGACCGGCACGATTCACTGATCTTTTAATTGTATCTTTACTAACTTCAATTCCGGCATTTTTCAAATCATTCTGAATTTCTCGATGAGTTGAAAATGGATTTTTCTTCAGAGTACGGGAAATGTATCGCTCATTAGCCTCATTTAAGATACGGGGACGACCACTCCTTTGAATGTTTTCAACAGTATCGCATTTTTTCCATTTTCGAACAACAGCTCAACTGTACTCACAAGCAAATTCAAATTTCTATATCCCTTACAATCTTTGTATTTTTTTATGATCTTGCACATGTCGTTTGACAATTCTTTTGTTTTCGCCATTTTCTTGCAGTAGTGGCAACAGAATAGCTGCAGTGTCTCAGAGCTGTTATCTAATAGCCAGTTGAGTGTCGTGCAGTGCTGTCATTGGTCGACATATCACATCATATCAATATGGGTAGGAATCATGACGACACGTCTCTTCTAGCATAATATTTGCATTGGTATTAAATACTTTTGCATATGGGTTATTTTATTTATTGTTAATAAATGTTTCTCAAAACAGTGGTTTTAAATTTTCCTTCTATGTTTTGATCGACAAATATATAAATTTAAATATTTCCTATAAGTTTCGTTGAAATTGATCTGTTATTTTTTGAGATATGTAAGAAAAACCAATGTGTTAAATACTTTTGCTACTCACTTTATATATATATATATATATATATATATATATATATATATATATATATATATATATAATAAAAAACGGATAAAACCAAAGAAGAGCTTATGTTTATTGTAAAGAGTAAAATGAAAAAGGCCCAAAAACAAAAGAAAATTTAAATAATGCAAACAACGGATAAAGTAGGAACCCCCAAAGACAGAATATTGTATATATTCAAAACATAATTATCAAAAGGCTGATAACATTCAAGCCTTAAGACACAAGAGACTTCAGAGGACGGCTGGATAGATGTAATATATATATATATATATATATATATATATATATATATATATATATATATATATATATATATATATATATATATATATATATATTTTATTGTTCAAGTCAATATTTTCGCAATAATATTGGTATTAAATATAAGTTCGGTATTAACACACAGAAATGGGTGAAATATTAAGTATACATCAATACTTATATGAGCAATAAATCACGTAAATAACAGTTTATGATATTGGTGCTTACTATCAATAATTTGATCTGTTGGTATTGTGTTTTAATATGCAAACAGATTAACTGAAACGTAAATTTTATTACTAATTAAACAGAAATGGAGACAAAATCTTATATTTATTTAACAAGATATATCATACACTCGAAATAAGTATTATTCTATTGTTTTGTATGTTAATAATCTCTTTTTCATACGAGGTCTGATGAACAAGTAATTGGGATTGTTGCTGTGGTAATGGAGCTAAATTGCGCAGACCGAAGCCGCTTGACGCAGTTTGAACGTGGACACTGATGCACAAAGACACTTTTATAAAATTCTCATCAACTTCCGTTGTTGATAGCAGTGTTTAGAAAGAAAGTGTGTAGAGTGCGGTCGGCTCAAACCACCACGAAATTTCCATCAGTGAATCTTGCTTGTGCAGCAGGTTTTTTTGTTTTTTTCTTGCCTTGGACAATGTTACTCCAAGTCCGACAACCACGATGTCTGTGTGTGCGTATGTTTGTGTGTGTGTGTGCAACGGCGTTATCGTAAGCACCACAACACTAAAATTCGCAAATATCTACAAAATATATGCCGACGATATATCATTGGTTTGATAAAATAGTCATAACCGTCTATTGAGACACACACACACACACACACACACACATGCACGCACGCACGCACGAACGCACGCGCGCGCACATACACACACACACACACACACACAAACACACACACACACACACACATACCGGGTGTAACAGAAACATTGTCCAAATCGTGTAGAAGCAAAATTATCCATATGTTAGATTAAAATTTTAATCGTGGTATCTTAGAAATGATTAAAGATATCTTACTGGAATTCTCCGAGGTTTTTATAAGACTATTGGACTCTACATTGAGCAATAAGAATGACATAATCACTATACAAGCTTAACAGAAGAATCGTGATGTAGTCGATCATAAACGAAAATGACATGTTCATCTTTTATTAATCATAGCTAAAGATAGAAAGCTGATGAAGTATTGAAACAAAGTTCATATATATATATATATATATATATATATATATATATATATATATATATATATATATGAGAAAGTCTTTCAAGTCTTTTTTCACTGCGCTTTGGGCTGTCATATTTGAAACTCCTCTCCTTTGCTTAACCTCTTAAGAACTGAGTTGGATCAACTCTTTAGCTTGGGGTTGAAATGATGGTCCATCTTCCTGTTTTGACTTGCTGATTCAGTTTTCCTCTCTACAGTTCTCTCTTTGGTAAACTTATTCACCGTTCTCTTGATGGTTCTTGAATGGAAGCCAGAGTATGAAATGTTGGTACCATTTCATATATATATATATATATATATGTATATATATATATATATATATATATATACCTGATGATCACGTTAAGACAGAATTAATTTTTCCGTCACCATCTTTCGATGCATTCCTGTTTGTTGCTCTTATTATTATTAGTAGTAGTATGGCTATGTAATCTTTCAGTGTGAGATAAATATAACTATGCTATATTTATGAGCAAAATAGCCCGACATTCGGGAGAGAGCGTATGCAAATATAAAAGTGGACATTGTGGTCAACACCTAGCGGTTTCAAACTTAATACAAATCGAGAGACAATATATATACATATATATATATATATATATATATATATATATATATATATATATATATATATATGTAAAAAGGCTTAAACACTAATATTCCATGGTCATAATTTATTCCATTGGAATCGTAAATACGATCTAATTAATCAGACCTACAAATTAAAAAAGAAAACAGAAAAAACAACTGGAAATAAAACAGAATTTAGAGAAAGTAAGTATGAGAAGGAGGAGATTAAACATTAACAGAGAGAATTTTAGGAGAGGTGAGTGGAAGGGTTTAAGTAAGAGAAAAATGAATGTTGTCGGATGTCTAATGTATAAAGATACATTTCGTGGTGACATACACGCACCATAGACAATCTAATGTTAGAATAAGAGGGAGGGAAAGAGGAGGTGGGGGAGAGAGATGGGGCGAAGGAAAGTATGTATATTTACCACTAATATATATATATATATATATATATATATATATATATAAATATATAATCCCTCACGGATAGCACTAACCCGCGTTTCATGTACAACGCAAACATCTGGTGCTGATTATAAAATGACCATGACATAATTTCAATTTTAAATTTCAATTTTAATAATATATCTGGTTATCGCAATGTTGGCGCAGTTAATTATTATTATGCTAGGATTGCACTTTTTCAGTTTAAAAAAAATATAGTTCCCATTAAATCAAGCAGGATTTCTTTATATACTTAAACTATTGGGTTGGACATTTTTTTATATTAATTTATTACATTAAGCATAAAGGGAGATTACTGGTTCTTGTATTTATTTTTAAATCAGTATTTACATTAAAAATTAAGCTAAATCAACAATTTTGGGCAGATATTTATTTTCATGCATGCATGCATGTAACTATCAATTTATTTTTCTTGTTTAATAACCTATGGTTTATATATATATATATATATATATATATATATATATATATATATATATGTGTGTATTTGCATATATATGTATTTATATATATATATATATGTATTTATATATTTTATACACACATATATATATATATATATATATATATTTATATATATATATATATATATATATATATATATATATATATATATATATATATATATATATATATATATATATATTTATATATATATATATATATATGTATATATATATACGTATTTATAAATACGTATATATATAACTTTTTTACAGGTTAACTCAGAAATTTTTCATATATACGTATGTATATGCCTATATATACATATGAATATATATATATATATATATATATATATATATATATGTGTGTGTGTGTGTGTGTATACATATACGCCTATATATGTATATATAGACGTATATATCTATTTAAATATAGGTATATATAGATGTATTTATATATGTATATATGTATTTATATATATATATCTCTATCTATAAAAAAGGTTGTGTGTGTGTGTGTGTGTGTGTGTGTGTGTGTGTGTGTGTGTGTGTGTAACGAATGCACGGCCGCAATTTTCGACGGATTTGCGCTAAAATTTACATGCACATCCAGTTAGCGGGAAGGCCAACACCGACTTTGCATTTCCCAACTCCCATCGATAGTGGAAATAATCGATTTTCATGCTTCTACGGCAGTTTTCATGTAGTTTGCGGCCATTTTCTACTGGCCAGAGTGAGAGCCAATAACTGGCTGCCATGAATAGGCAGGAAGATTCTATTGGCCAGCGTGAGAGCCAACAGCTGACTGACACGAATGTTAACTAGTATGCTAGCATGCAAAAAAATCGATAGATGCATTCGTCACAAGCGGGAAAAATGATCGTTTTGTGTTCATTTTGTTTAGTTCTTTTTTCGTAACAGATTTAATGTTTAGTATAGAGCTTAGAAAAAATTCGCAGTGTGAGATAGGCAAGAAATAAGGCATGTAGCAACATCAGCACGGGAAAGGGCACTCCTTTAAAGGCAAGGAAGGGCAAAAATATTTTAAGTCAAGTGATAGCGATTGCTGTATGAGTCGTACGATTTTCGAATGAACCACGGGCAACGCCGGGCCATGCTGTTAGTGTATTTATATGTCTGATAGATATATATATATATATATATATATATATATATATATATATATATATATATATATATATGTGTGTGTGTGTGTTTATATATATATATATGTTTTTATATGTGAATATATATGTATTTATGTGTTTATATGTATTTTATATATACATGTGTATATATGTATATATATATGTATTTATGTATGTATATATATACATGTATACATATATATGCGTATATACATGTATATATATATGTATGTATTTATACATGTATATATATATGTATTTATACATGTATATATATGTATTTATGTATGTATATATACATATTTATATGTATTTATATGTATTTATATATGTATGTATATTTAATTTATATGTACTTATATATGTATGTATATTTAAGTATTTATATATATGTATTTATATTTATGTATTTATATATATGTATTTAATTATGAACTTGTATATGTTTATATATATATATATATATAATATATTTATGTATAATACATATATATATATATATATATCTGTAAAAATATATATATGTGTGTGTGTCCGTGTCTGTACCATTTTTCGTGTGACAGTTTAATGTCTCTATCACTGGAATGATTGCATATACATCCTTATATCACAGGTAAATTCAGACAAATAATTAGATTGTATGGCTGTTTTAACTCTATTGAGGGTCACTGAAGGATTTGTGACTTTCGAAATTAACTTCATTTCCCTTTCTCTTAGTATTTCCTATTCATTTGCTCGCTAGTGTTGCAGCCCTTATTCAGAAGAAGCTAAATTTTGTGAATATCTAGAATCTGTGACCTCTTATAGTTAAAATAATTCTTCTGTCCGTTTGAAATGTCAAAAATTAAGTATAAATTTCATAAGAAATAAACAAGGCAATGAAATTCTCTTAACTTACATTTCTTGCTTGAAAATCCGCTTTACGTTCCCACGTTGAACTTTCGCCGATTCTATACGTATTCTTTGATAACAAAGCTGACCTTCCCAGGATAAAGTGTCACTATTTGTGTCCGTGTGAATTTTGCTTATTGATAATACGTATTAATAGGTTCATAATTGTCGTTGGCTGGCTATGGTATATCAGTATATAGAAAGAGAGACCTCAAGAGCCACTAATTCGAAAGATGTATGTACATCGAGGCCAACACATCGTTCTTGCTTAAATATAATTTTTCTATTTCTTTTTCTCTTTTTAAATGTACAGTTTGAAACTTGCTTTGTCACGTCTCCTTCTTTTGTTGGAATGTTTCTATTATATGCATTTTTAGTAAGCCTTCTATTATCATTTCCACTCGCCTTTCTTTTGGGACTATATTTTTATGAGAGAATATTTTCCTTTCAAGATTTTCTATTGTTTTGCCATGAATGTCCATGCGTTTCGTTTCTTTCTGCCTCCCGTTTGTTTCTATTTGTTAAACAGCACACGTTCAATATCTGCCGACCAAATATGGCTATTGTGCTTCATTAGCAAGCTGAATTAGTTTTACATATTGAAAAGCATTATGGTCTTTCATTCGAAGAACCTTCCTCGATGTAAGCATTTAAAAAGAATTGTAATTTAAAGCTAGGTGAAAATTTCAAAATGTCCGTAAATAGCTAATATTCTGGGAAAGGAAAATGCTTTAAAATATTCAAATTTTAATCCATGTTTGGTATTGGTTTTTGTCGTGTATTTTTTTATCATTTTTTAGTCGTTTAACCCACGCCGCCGATTTTTTGAATAAGATTAAATATCTATTCATTTTTTCCTGATTAGGATTTGGTTTCTGGTTCCTTCTAATTTCTCCTTCTAATGTCTGCGTCTTAAATCTGAAATTTATATTATCATTTGGCTTTTCAGTTACTCAAAAGATTTTTCTTTCTCTTTCATTTCTTGTATCCATTTGTGCCTTAGTGGCTTCATCGCCTTGCTTGCGATGAACTGATTAATATAAAAGTATAACAATAAAGCCACTAACACGCAAGTTGGTAAGAATATAAGAAAAGGAAAAACATTTTTAAGAAGCGAAAACAATAAAAGAACAGGAATTAAGATTCCAGTTTTTGCAACTTTTCGTCTGAGTAACACTTGGCTTTTCTCGGGTATTTATTTTTTTCCTGTAATTCTGAGTAACGTTTTTCTCTTCCATCTACGTCATATGCCTTACTTGTATCTACATGTCCTTGAAATTATCTCCTCTTTAGCGCCACACAATAAACTTGGATAATTAAACCAAGCCCATCTCTACACAATGCGTAAGGCATCTATAAATGTTTAGGTAAGATCAGACACCAATATATTTTTAAACAAACAGATCAATAAAATCGAATCTAATATTTTAAGCGGTCAATGTCGATATAATGCAACAAGGGCAAGGAGTTGGAGGAAGAAAAGAAATTATTAAACTGTACCATTTCAAGTGCAATTTGGGACTAATCAAAATCATTTTGGGACTAATTCATAATGAAATAGCCAAGTACAAAATGGAATAGTCAAATTCAAAATGGGACATAACAAATTCCAAATAGGATAGTCAAATTCAAAATTCAGAGTCACAACAAATCTGCCCGAACAGAGATACGCAACTAGGTGAGCTAATTACACTATCCGATATGTGCTAGGTAAGTATAAAGTTTAAAGTCTTTTAAACCACGTTTCATTTCCATAGTAATGCATGAAATGATATTCAGTAAGTCGCCCTGATCAGCTTTAAATAGCTTATATCCATTAAAGATTTGACATGTTAGTGGTTGATTACGAATCTGCATGAAAGAGTTCTTGTTCACGTGTACTTAATTAAGTTGCTCGTGAGTGTATATTGAAAATTTTATATATATTTATAAGATACTAGCAGGCTTCTCCTGCTCGCTATCATTAAAATTAACGACATTAAAATTAACGAACGATATGATTAGTGACAGATCATAAATATGAATGCTGGTTGTTATTTTAAGAAGTAAAGGTGTACAAATGAAAAGATTTGAAATGAATTACTTTTTTGATTTCACTGAAACAGACGTTAAGACATTCTTTCTTTCTTTCTTTCTTTTCTTTTCTTACTGAAACCAAGTAGCGTCTCTGATATGTCTTTCCACGTGGTCTAAACGGAATAGTCCATTACTTATTGGCAGAGGGTAACGGTCGAGCGAATTAACTAAGGGATTAAGTAACTGTTGTAGCATACCTACGGACGATAATGGGTCTGTCCCAATTCGCATAAATACAATAGTAAATACTGTATGTTGGTCTGCAGTTGGAGATTCGTCTCCAGCTGTGCTAGTCGAAATCTCTGCCTTTGAGCAGAGGGGAACCCAGACGAGGTTATGCCGAAGGGCAGAGTCTCATCTGGGATGGTAGACAGCTACCCGACCTCGTTTTTTACGGGGTCTACGGGGAATTTTTGCACGAGATTACGGGCTCGGAAACCCAACGTTAAACTCGGCCTTGTGCCACATCTGACCGCGTGGGGCAGTTTGAAAATATCCTGCAATTGGAGATTCGTCTCCAGCTGTGCTGGCCAAACTCTCTGCCTCCGGGCAGACAGCATCCCCAGACGAGGGATACAGCTACCTGACTCCGTTTTATACGGGGTCTACGGGGAATTTTTGGCCGAGCCTACAGGCTCGTATGACCCTTAAATTCGGCCTTGTGACACATTTGACCGCGTGGGGCGGTTGTTAGATATCCTTCAGTTGGAGATTCATTGTGGAATTCACTTGACTCACTTTTAGCAGTTGACTACTTCTTCTACGCGCCGCTGGCGAATCTTATATGTGTTGTCCTTGTCCTAAGTATTATCATTCATTACCAACCATCGGGTGATTATTCTATTCAGTAACCTTCCCTAGGTTACGACACTAACGAAGGCAGAGACAAGCAAAATTATAATTGAGATATTTTATTTCTTTACATATGTTTCATAATTTATTTTAACTTATCTATTTTTAATTTGTTTATTTTAACAGGAAAAACAAATGAAAACTCAAAGGAATAAAAGTACAACTGCCAGTTTCACGTTATAATACCTTGGTGTTGCTTTAATTAACATACAAGGAAAGAAGATTCCATGACCATAATCCCTAATGGAAAAGAAGGTGTCATAACATAGAAAGCTCTTTAGACCTTTTGTCCAATAATCTGTCTTTGTGGGACATTTTGTAAAAGTATAAGTATTCTTTCATTCTCTACAAGTTTATAACTTTCTTTTCAGGCATACGCTTTTCGTTAGCATTCTTCATTTCAACTCCGGCGTTTCGTCATCTTATCTTTCAATCTCCATCAATACAGAGAACGCCTGGTACGCTCAGCGTACTTCCGTCTCATAAAAAGACTTTTGGTGTTAATAGTATCTTTGCATCTTTGGCGTTTTCGGTAGCACCATCGTGAAATATCTCAGGTCCGCCATCACATTTCGCAGTTGCCCGCTAAACTATATTAATAGATTTACCCACAGAAATAAAAAAAAAAGTTTTTTTTTTGCCGATCATATAACTGTTTGATAGAAATAGATAAAAATAAAATCGATGGTCTTTTCATGCAGGTATAATATTTAAAGGTATATAAGTACATACCTATCACTGTAGTTGATAGAGAAAGGAAAGTGTGCATACATACCTGAAAAAGAAAATATACACAACGTTAGTTTTAGGAAATATTGAAACATAAATAAATATCATATCAGTTATATTTCAATTTAATACATACATAGATGCATATATATATATATATATATATATATATATATATATATAGATATATATATATATATAAGGAAAATTTTATAGCTGTTTTAATGAGAAAAATGTATATTTTAGAAAAGAGAGAAAACGCAAACGTTTTTGGTTATAGTGTGGATTTGTTTTAGTCTATATATTATATTTCATTCTTCAAATTTTTGCTACACATGTCTCAGGTCTCGTGACCTTCTTCAGGCAAATAAAAGGAATTAATTTTTAAAGGAATACATTTTTCTTATGTTCTTTAATATTTCATTGTTCGTTTTCTGAATTTGTAGTGAAGCTTGATCCCATTTCTTGACTGTTGGCAAAAGTAAATTTCTGCTGAAGTCGTAATAAAATCACTAGGTTTGGTCTGAGTGGTGATGATGATAGATGTGTTGATAAGAGATCTTTATCCTATCCCTACATTACCTAATATTGAGACTGTCAAATCTATTCCCATTTTTGTGTATCGTGTGTGCGTGCGTGTCACCATTAGCTTGCAGATAAATCAGCCTAAACATATGTATATACATGCATAACACACAAAATGCACACAAAATGATCAAATAAAGTAGTCGAACCACTCGCATGCATGCGCGCACACTCACACGTGGGTGTCTGTGGAGCACAAATAGGTATACGCATATTGGCAAAAACAAAAGACGACTCACACCTACACAACCTACACAACATAGGAAGTGTGTGTATGTGTATGTATTTATGTATGTGTATGTATGTATATATATATACGTATATGTGTTTGTATGTATGTGTGTATACTAATTCCTTATAATAAGACAGTATGTATGTATGGAGAGGATATGCGCGTATACATACGCATAATAATATATGTATACACATATTGGCAAAAACAAAACTTCTCACAGGCACACACACTAACCCTACATAACATAGGAAGTGTGTGTATGTGTGTGTACGTATGTATGTGTGTATACTAATTCCTTATAATAATTCAGTATGTATGTACGGAGAGGGAATATACGTATACATACGCATGCTGACAAAAACACACGCAATAAATAAATGAAAATAGATCTAAGAACTCACATGGGTCACTAAAAGATAAGAATACAGATGTCTTTCTTCGCCCTTTCTCGGACCAATCTTAATTGTTTTATTACCTTTCATGCAAAAGAAGTTTTTCACTGCGAGTTCAAGGAAGACATTTCTGTCACTAACACACAGAAAAGAGAATGTTTAACATCGTGAATGTTTAGCATCGAAAAAACATAAGAAAAAATGATTTCTTTTAATAATAAAGGGAAATATCCACTCTTTGCCTGATGAAGGTCGCGAGACCGGAAACTCGTGTAGCAAATTATGGAAAATAAAGCATAATATATTTTTCTTTTAAAGAAATCCACATTACAACCAAAAACATTTGCGGTTTGTATTAGAGCTGTGAATATTATTATAATTTTTTTTATATTAAGCATAAAAGGGATTAATGGGCGGTTGTGTCCTTGTTTTAGATAATTTATTTAAATCTGACAATATTTAGCAAATAAATAGTGTTAAACTCACGAAATGATTTATGACAATATATCTCTCATACCTAACTCAAGGTTCGTTAACTGTTGAACGTGTTTTTACAAACATTCTATTCAAATGTTACATATATATATATATATATATATATATATATATATATATATGTATGTATGTATGTATGTATGTATAGTAATAAAAATATCTATACAATCATTCTTTGTACCCAATTCCTAGTAATAAACTAACAATTTTATGTAAATTTCTTACATCCTGCATGGCATATTTACGAAGGTCCT
>CAHIKZ030000326.1:705000-710000 GCA_903632075.3 Acanthosepion pharaonis
TTTTTTCTTTATTTTGGGGTTCATCGTATGCCCATACCTGGGATCCTAACAAGGACTCACTTCCCGGGGTTATGGACCTGGGGGCGACAGCAACTAATAGGCTCATTTGTTGTTGGCCTTAAGTAAAATATATGCTAACAAATTTGATTGATATTTTCTCAGATTTCAGGTCTATGAAGTTATTATAAAAATAAGTTTAAGGAAAAGCATCATTTAAAAACAAACTTCTAATGGGGACTTTCTCAAACGTAAGGCGTAGTATTCTATTCTATTATATGTATAAGAAAATTAAAAATAAAAAAAAAACCCAAAACAAAACACGTTATTTATGATTTTTTTAAATTCATTCATTCTTCACTCCGGACGTAGTGTCAGACGAGAAGACAAAAGTTCTAACTGGAGATTTCACACTGACATATTGCAAAACAATGGAAATTAAAAACAAACACAAGCCGGTTAGAGAATGGACACCCTCCATGCACACACACACACACACACACACACACACACACACATATATATATATATATATATATAATAAAAAGGCTTAAACACTAATATTCCATGGTCATAATTTATTCCATTGGGATCGTAAATACGATCCAAATCATCAGACCTACAAATTCAAAGAAAACAGAAAAAACTCACTCCGGAAGTAAAACAGAATTTAGAGAAGTGTAAGTATGAGGAGGAGGGAGATTGAACCTTAACAGAGAGAATTTTAGGAGATGTGGGGGAAGTGTTTTAAATAAGAAAAGAGAATGAATGTTAACGGATGTCTAATGCATAAAGATACATTTCGACATACACACACCATAGACAATTTAATGCTAGAATAAGAGGAGGTAAGGAAAAAGGAGGTGGGGGGAGAGATGGTACGAGGGAAAGTAAAATTGCGTTTACTTAAAGGGCCGCTTTGTAATAGATTCATTCTCTTCTCTTTATTATCAATTATATATATATATATATATATATATATATATATATATATATATATATATATATATATCCCGGTCTGCTCAGATGTCGTTAACAATAAGTAAACTGTAACTCATCTCCAGTAAAGCCTGTACATGTCAATAGTCTTCGTCTACCAGATCGACATGCAAAGTGCTTTTCGTTGACATCGCCCGCTGTTCTCGTTTACGAGTGTTTAATTTATGTTCTATACGCATCAAAGAATTGCAAAAAATGTAAATATATGGGAAGTGTTTTAACAAAGGTTGAAAAATGTGGTACTGACATCGGTAGGGCCATTGGATTAGCAAATGTTGCTTTCCAAAAACTAACCAAGTCATTAAGTAACGAGAAAAATTTTGTTTCGAAATAAAAACAAAAAAAATGCTTAACTGCTATTCAATATCAGTTATATATCTGAAATATGAACAATTTCCTAGCAGATGAAAGCAATCTGGAGTCAACAGAAAGTTGGTTCAACAGAAGACTATTGAGAATACAATGGACGAAGCAGATATTCTATGAAGAAGCCTTAAGGAAAAAACAAAACGAAAAGAAACCTTATTCTTAGTTGGAATATAACGAACATAAATGAGAAAGAAATGCTTGGAAAAATCTGACACACATGAAGTGATATATAGTTTATACATAGTGAAGGCAAAAGAGACAATGGGTTGAAGAGTGTCATCTCCCTGACGTACTTATTTAAACGGAGAGAGGGGTTATGGCAGAAAGACAAACGTTATTAAGAGCTTACAATTTATAAGATGATAGGTCATGAAACGAGAAGACATATTGAAGAAGATGAAACGATATTCATCCTTACTAAATTAACGTGACTATGGGCTGCGAATACCGAATATCGATTGAACATTCGTCACAGAGGTTATATCTGAGAACTGGACCCGATTCTAATTGATTTTTCCAAGTTGTCTTTGCCGCTTGTCCTGTATGCTTCTACCTTTTTTTTTGTTCTGAAAGAAGCTTTGTACAGGCGAAATAGTTTGATGCCACAGTGGACGATTTATTGCTTGTTATTCACGATTTTTTTCTCTGGGTAAACATTGTCTGTTTTCATACTCTGTCCACTGATGTAACTGTAACAAACTTGACGCAGGAAGCTGTTGCCGTTCATGTAATGTAGACGATTTGACCATTGAAGACAGTGTTTTATGATGATGGCTTCGATGCTGTTGCTTTGAGCTTTGTACAGGCGTATGAACATGGAACCTGAATCAATACAATTAATGTCAATATCGGAGTTTTTGCCGATATAATCTCTCAAGTTTCTTAATGTCCCGACTCTACAGATTCCATGTTTTCCATATTTTGAACCTGTTGAGTAGGACTGACACGGCAGCTTTGTATACAATAGCTTAAATATTTCTTTTATATTTTCCTTTCCAAAGACAGGATGGTAAAGTTTACACAAAGCAGAATGGACCTTCTATTCTTTTAATCAATTCATCTCAAGCAAGGCGATAATGGCACTAAGACGCAAGCGGTTACTTGGAATGAAAGAGAATGAGATGACATTAGTGTGAAGGAAAATAGAAGAACAGGGTTCAGGAAGACAGGGGGGGGCGATTTACGTTGTATTTAAAGTTTTGAAGGACGAAGGGAACAGGGAAGAAAGAAACTAAAGGAGCGTTCCATGGGCGAGAATTAAAACGATTAGAATATAAACTAAGGTTACATTTAGCTAGTTCAAGAGGGAAAAGATGAACAATATTTGCTAATCTAACAGTACACTCAAATTCATGCGGTCGAGGTACCAAGGAGATGAGTTCATCAGCACAATTGTTATGGAAATATTTATAAAAACGACAAAGCGAATCCCCGTTACGGCGGTAGGACTGTAAAAAAAAAAGTCGAGATACCAGTTCATGAAAGAGATAAATTTACTGACTATTCTTTTGATTTTGTTTAGAATCTCGAGACAGATAGCAGAAGAACAAGACGAGATATGGCAACAGTATTCAATGCTCGGATAAATGGTATACTTATAAATGGGTAACATTGATTCTGGCGAGAAAGAAACAATTTTCCTATCAGCAGACTTAATAATTGATTCAATATAATCACTCCACTACATGTCAGGGAAAGCAAGAAGGCACAATGAGTTGCTGGAATGGAGGTTAGCATCAGCCATGCTGATGAAAGGCTAAACCGTTTCGCTATGCTGATTAAAGGATAGTAGTTTCGGAGGCGTTAAAATCTGCAAGCCATTTCTTGCACCAGTTAACAACAGATTGCAGTATTTTCGAGTGCAGCTGCCAGTTTTACTTTGTAAGAACGATCAGGCTTACTATTAAAACGGAAGTAAATAGTTATATCTTCAGCGTAAATACCTAGTTGGGAAATGATGTCATCTGGAGGGTCGTGGATGAAAATAAGAATAAAGTTAGGTTCAAGGATTGAGGCATATTCTGATTTTTTTCTATCGTTTTCATTGTAGAACATATGAAAATAAAAAGTAATTAGTTTTCGGGCCCTTTACTATTAAATCATTTTTTTTTCAATTCTGATCTCATTTTGGAGATCACCGGACTCTTCCAGTCTCATATGTCTTCATTTTGGTACCTGTCATCTTTGTCGTGTGTGACGTCCCTAAACACAGCCTTCTCTCTCTCCTCGCTGCTTCGTTCGGGTGTCGCCGCTCCAAACGTGACGTCCGCCTTGGTATCGGTCGCGGCACCCAAATGTGACGTTCTAACCTTTTGGTGATTCGGATGGGAATCTGGTTAGATTCGATATCAGCCTCGTCGTTCCCAACTCGCTTCCAACGTCTGGTTATCAAAGTAACTGCGTTGATCTCCAGTCCGCCTACCCACGTTGTGAATTGATCTTAGGCAGACGAAATCAATCAGACGTTGGGGCCGTAATACAAATTGAGTTCAAACGGGGGTGATATCACACAAATATGCATAAAAGAAAATAAAATGAAAATTCAAAAGTTCAAGTTATCAAAAAAAGGATGACAAAACTTTATGTCTAGTTGCTGGATACATAGGACTGCGTCTATCTCCCGACCCGTTATATGGATTGTGACAAGTTGTTTGTTGTTAGGCGAGTTTTACACTTTAAGTTGTCTGTTCTTTGTCAATTATCAAAATAACATTTTCAATTGGAGTTTTTTTAGCTAGTCGGTCTGTGGTTTGCTAATTAGATGTTTTGCCAGCATTAAGCGGCTGTTATCTATCCCCGATAACGCAAGTTCATCGCCAGAACATAGTCGATTCCCTTATCCACTTAGAATTTTTCTGCGATGGTAATGACACCTTTTTCGCCATTTGCTACTTATCAAAATAACATTGTCAAGGCCCCTGGTCGTGGTTGTTTTTTTTATCATCCACGCTTGGGTCTCGCCTCTCTTTTCCTTTCTTTCCTTTCTCTTATCCTTTCTTTTCTTTTTGTGTCCTGTTAAATGGTGTCACACGTGTTTAATTAGTTTCGGTTTAGAAAAACACTAGTGATATATGACGGTGACTGATCAAGTTGTTGTAAACGGAAAATTTCTACACTTGCTAAACTTTGTTTAGATCTATATTCCGAACACTTTTTGATTGGATTTGTCATAGCAACACATACAATTCTTAGTCTTGTCCCCTTCGAAATCTCCATTTTCTAGCCAGTATGTTTCCATTCTTCGTCATGAGAGTTAATCTTTGCGGATCAGGATCGCAGACATAGAGCTTCCGAAAAAATTGTAAGAGAAGACATTGAAACATCCACTTTTGGACCAAGTAAACATGCTTATTTTTAGTGTCACGGACAAGGAGCCTTTCGTCATTTCCTTTAACAAACTGTTCAGCGTTAGAATTACAGAAAACTGATCACGTTCAGAAGTGCTTTATTATTAGTGGGCACTTAGCAGCTTTAATTACAGAATTAAACTGATTTTACTATTAATCTTGGGATAAAACACTAGCACTTCGCTTACACGCACACTATAATCTTCTCAGCTTGAAACACCGAATCCCACATGAATTCAGAGATTTTTACAGATTTGTAACTTCACGACGAAGTGTAAAACTATTCTG
>CAHIKZ030000326.1:712500-740000 GCA_903632075.3 Acanthosepion pharaonis
TTCAATGCTTTCATAAAGAAAAAACACAGAATTCGTGTGTTTTAACAAACTATTGATTAAATAAAAGCATCTAATGTCGCCCACCATTATTCTATGTGTCGTAAAATTATTTAATAGGCAAAGATTATTGTAAAAACATACATACATATATGTCTTACAAATATCTATAAATATTTATGTAGATGTATATCTACCTCTCTCTCCCCTCTCTCTCTGTCTCTCCTCTCTCTCTCTCTCTCTCTCTCTCTCTCTCTCTCTCTATATATATATATATATATATATATATATATATATATCCTGTGTATATATATGCCGTTCATAAATATGGCACTTTATAGAATTTTGTATATGATTATGTAGAGAGCAAAAACACGTACACATTTCTTTGTTTTGTATTTTTGTCACTTTAAGTAATGTGCGAACTTCGGCCTCTGTTTCTTTTTTAGTTTTTAATTCTTTTCAAAAATTCTTTTCCATTCTTACATACAACGCGCTCCTTTGTGCGAAACTATAAATGAGGAAAACTCTCCACGAAGAAAGAAAACTTTAACGGTAAGATTTACTTCCGGCCGCCATTTTTGTTTATTTTCAAACACAGCATGACGACACCGTGGGGAACTGCCTTGCTCGCACGCAGGGCATTATTTCTTCCTCTGATTTGATTTGCGAAGTTTGTTTTGTTTCCTTTTTCATTTCCTAAAACAAAACAAAATATCTATACATATATATATATATATATATATATATATATATATATATATATATATATATATATATATATATATATATAATTGAGAAATGTTTGTCTATTCGTTATAATAGGCCAAGTTTCATGTAGCTTTACAAATTGGTATTCATCTATTGTAATGCACGCACACACACACACACACACACACACACACACACACACACACACACACATATATATATATATATATATATATATATATATATATATATATATATATATAATAATAAAAAAAAAGAACAGTAAGATATATAATCCGGTGTTCTTATTGATTTTTATTTTTTATTTTTACAAAAAAACAGTACTCAATGTAAATTTACAGAGCATGAATATTATAAATTAACTGATTCAAAATATGGTTTCTTCGCTACACAGGAATAACCATGTTTTAAAAGCCGAAGCTTTTAAAAACTTCAAATTTAATTATATCATTAAATTATTAGCATTGAAGATGAAAGACAACTAACGCTTTCAATTTAATTATATAATTAAATTTGAAGTTTTTAGCTTCGGTTTTAAAAACATGGTAATTCCTGTGTAGCGAAAAACATATATTAAATCAGTTAATTTATAATATATATATATATATATATATATATATATATAATCAGTCATGATTGAAATAGTTCTCATAACTTTTTACAATCTGTACGCAGACTTTCATGTAAGTTTACATCGAATCTTCAGCAAAAAATATGAATTTTCAATATTTTTTTTATTATTCAAGTGCATTGTGTCTTCAGTACATCGACGAGCATGGCTCTCCATATTTCTTTATCCTGTGAGAGTAAGTGTAGTCCTTTCAATATGCCACCGATCTATATTCTTCCCTCAATCTACACCAGTGTTTCTCAACCCCTTTTTTTTTTTTTTACTTTTTTTAAAATCATTTCACTCCAAACAAGGTGGGAATTTCACTGGTATGCCGGGGTTAACAGAGAATGAAGCCGAAGGAAAGAAGGGGTAGTGGTGGTAAAGGATATAAGCTGAATGGATTTCAAGAAGATAGACGGCTGACGTTTCATCTAAATTTTTGAAGATTGTACTTATCAGTGAAGCAAGGAAAAGAAAGGGAATTCTACTGTCGCAAAGTCAAAGGAAAGAAACTGTTGGAGTAGAAGTGCTGGTTACATTTAACTATTTCAACACTAAATGAGCGGGACATAGATGCCAATCTAGTAGCACAGTTAAATTCAGTTAATCGGCGCTCCAGGTAAAAAAAAAAATGCTCGTCAGAGCAGTTGCCATAAAAATATTTGTAGAAAAAAAAAACAGAGGAAAGCCACATAACATCTTTGAGAAAGTGACTGAAGTGAAGAGGCCAAGTCAGGATCGATTACATCGCAGATCTTTCTTTGGATTTTGTCAAGAACCTCGAAACGAGTAGCAGGAGCACCAGCCCAGATATGGCAATAGTATTCAATGCACAGACGAATGGTAGATTTGTAAATGTAGAAAATGGACTGACGCGTAAAACCTTTCGACATGTCTTATTAACACATACACACACACACGCACGTACTTCTAAGGAATTATTAAATTTAATTTAGTCCGATATTTTTATTAATTCAAAAGACATTATACTGAATACTCGCATTTGAAATAGACGACTCTTTTGATTTTTATTTTGAACCTTGTATTACATCTATCGGTCTGCGCATTCAAAGCAAAGTAATAAAAATATATTAATTCTTATATATATATATATTGTTATGGTCCGGTTCCTTGTACCACGGTGATGGTCCAAGGTAGAACCAATAAAGAAGAACTCGAACACGGATATGGAATAACACAGATATATTACAAACAGGTTTATATACAGAGAAGTAGAAAGTGTTAGTACGGACAATCAGGTTTAGGAGGGAGATCAATGTAGTCTCGACCAGTATCACTATTCCAATGTCTTGTAGTAATTGTCTGAACGCGACACTGTTTCGGACTGCCTCGGACTCGACTGACTGACTGACTGACGGACTTCTGACGGACTTCACTCCAGACTTCAGACTGAACGGTATTTAGTCACCCACCTCACGAGGGCATCATGTGGCACAAGGCCGGTTTAACGTGGGATCTCCGAGCCCGTGAGCTCGGCCAAAAATATGTCCTTTGAACCCGTATACACGGGTTCAGGGTTTTACACATATATATATTGCTATTTTACACACACACACACACACACACACACATATATATATATATATATATATATATATATATATATATATATATATATATATCAATGTAAATATAAAAGTGGACATTGAAGTCAACGACCAGAGGCGACAGTCTGTTTCATGCTAAATGCAATCGTTAGGCCATATATGATGTGTTTTTGCTCGTCTATTTATATATACAGGTCAGTGATGCATTACGGGGAGTCTGTTGGATTATTCAAACACATTTTTATGGGCAGTAACCATTGTGTTTCGAATTATTCTAGGGGCTATTGAGTGGGAATAATTGTGGATCCGGATGCAGGTTTTTGGATAATTAGAGTATTGAATGTTAATTTTTTTTTCTATTTATTATTGATAATTTTTGGTGGTTATTTTTACGCTTACTTGTGCTTGTGTGCGTTCGTGGTTTGTTAATATGTTTATTATTTACTTAGTTTATTTTCTTATTTTTACAGATTTGATTAAATTATTTTGCTTATTTTTTTAATATTTTGTTGTATTATATATTTCGTTTTATTGTATTATATATTTATTTTTATATATACTTGCTCTTATTCAGTTTCTGATTTTAAATTAACGCAGTAAAATTTTTTGAGGGGTGGTGTCTGTATTTTGAGATGAGTTCTTATTTTATTATATAATATATTGTAAAATCTGACATGTGCCAATCTTGCAGAGATCTCGAAGCAGCGTTATGGTTAAAAGTTGGTCTATTCTAGCAAAGGAAAACGGCACACCCGGGAGATATTTTTCATCACGTCTTCTTCGCAACACCTACCGCTTAACTATTTCTAGAACTTAGCACCGTCGATTAATTTGCAAAAAAAAAAAATAATATATATATATATATATATATATATATATATATATATATATATATATATATATATATATATAGATGGAATTCCTTGTCAGAAGCGGAAGTTGAATTATACTAAACTGTTTCGAACGTTCCCTTGTCTTTGAAGGAGGGAAACATGTGGAAGGTGTACAAGAATGGCGAGAAAATGACACGAAAATAACGCACTGTTACCTCCCGGGTGCCACATAAACCGCCTGCCCAGTCTCAGTGTACCCTCCCAAGTGTACAACAATAAACCAAGGAAAATTAACCAGATGAGACGAGAAGTGTTATTGTTTTTTTTTATTGGTACTCCTTTACGTCCACACAGCCGAGCTAATACGTTTGCAAACGTATTCTGACACTAATAAAACATATATCTTCACCGTTTTCTTTTTTCATTTTGATCAATGGAAATAAAGGCACGAAGAGAGAAAATATAATGTAAATATATTCAAAAGATATAAAGGAATAAATCTCAATAAAAAAAAGGTTGCTAAACATTACATTCGCTTTGAAATGCATGAATCCGTACCCCCCACCAGCTATGTACTAAATAGCAGAGCAGACTGGAATATGGAAACATGAGTGATAGCCAATCTAAGAGTAGCAGAGTTCTGTATTCAAAATCGATGAGATGGTAATCAGTTATGTGCCATAACGTTATACACGCTTAGGCGATCTTTCGATATATGACTGACGAGGCAGATTTTTCCCGCAGATTGCCATTTCTTTCTGCTGTAAACCCGGTCTGTCCTGCTATTTACCCATAGAGGATTCATATCTTTCCCAAGGCACGAAAGTGAAAGTAATGGATTCGACTGGAATTCGAACTCGGCTCTCCGATTCCTCAATCCGAGTCTCTATCCATTACTCCACCGTGTCTCCCATAGTAATAATAATGTAAATATTAATACCATCGGTTTCCTCATAAGAAAACACTCGGCTATTATTGATCGAGTACCCATTACTGCTGTCGGTTGAGATAGATAAAATCTTTCTCTTATAACAATTTTTTTCCAGGTTTCTCAAGTCCAGTAACTGTTATCGCTCTTTCCAGGTTAATATGTTTTTCTTAAATCAATTCGCCCCAAACAAGGCGATAATGCCACTAAGACGGAAGGGGCTACTGAGTGAAAGAAAATGAGAAAACTTTAAAAGGAACCAGAAACCCAATCCTAAACAGGAAACAAAGGATAAACCTCTACTCCTTTTCAAAATATCAGAGAGGAGTGTGAACCAGGCGATAAGGGGATTTATCTACTCAATCTTAGGGATGATTTCTCTCATTTTGCCATTCGATTACCTACAGTCTGGAATATAAGGAAACCAATAATGGTAATACTAATATTAGCCGTTTCCTTATAAGGAAACATTACCAATCAGCTTCTACTTTTGTCGGTTGAAATTTATAAGATTTTTCTCTTAAAACAAGTTTTCAGCAAAATAGGATTCTCAAGTCTAATTGCTGTTATCGGTCTTTCCACTCGTAATGAGGGTTTCCTTCCTAACTTTTTATTTGAAGTAGTGCGGAATGTCAACATTTTTTCCTTCGAGTTACATATGCTATCCATTTTAGCTGTCGCAGCTGCTGAAAGTTCTCAAGCGATATGATTTCGTTTATTTGCTACAGTTATTTTTTCTGATTCTGTAGCGCCATTCAACAATATTCGAGGTGTGGTCTTTACCAAGATACACGGGCTTCACTCGCTCAAAGCCATTTATAAACACCGATCTGAGGAAGCGGTTGTGTATATATATATATATATATATATATATATATATATATATATATATATATATATATATATTGTGGAATGAGTGGGGTATTCGACTGGATACGGAAATTCAGGTTTACAGAGCTGTTGTACTTGCCATCCTTTTGTATGGCTCAGAGTCGTGGACTCCATACAGGTGCCATATACGCCAACTAGATGTTTTCCATAAAAGCTGTCTGCGTGCAACCTGTGGAGTTAAGCTTCAAGATATGACATCTAACGTAGACCTGTTGAACAGGTTAAATATTGGAGGAATCGAGACTTTTCTCATACAGTCTCAGTTACGGTGGACTGGTCATGTCTTGAGAATGTCTGATGACAGGATACCCAAGATCCTAATGTACAGCCCGTTAGATCAGGGCTACAGGAATGTAGGACGCTCATTGCTAAGATATAAAGACAAGCTGAAAAGCAACTTGTCAGCTATCAATATACCACATAACACCCTTGAGCGCTTAGCCTTGGAGCGGGTAGAATGGAGATCAACGTGTTTTAGTGGACTCACCAGTTTTCAATCTGCTTGTCTGAATCATCTTCAAGAAGCGAGAGCAAGATCTTAAAGGTCGGCCAATCTAACAGTGATCTCATCTCACAATCACTTGCTCCATATATGGCCTCCTTTGTAAATCACTAGCGAGTCTTAAATGTCACTTAAGATTATCGCACAAACTTTCATAACTGAATCAATAACCTGTTAGATCCTCATACGTCGAAACCGTATATATATATATATATATATATATATATATATATATATATATATATATATATTCATATGAAAATCTTGGTCTAACGAGGCTATTTAAGAACAGGAGTGGAGTTTTCAGTTTAACGTTTTGATTATAGATGGCAACAGGAAACTGCATCAATATCTTTCCTCAGAATTCGTAGTAATTCAGCGACATTAAATAAAACTTAACGTAGAAAGCCATGACTGCGTACATTCTTAAGAGAGATGATATAGACGAAAGAGGAAAAAGACAACGACGAATACTAATTAGGATGAGGATGTATAAAAGTCACATGGATGGGTATATTTCCGTACAAACATATGAATAATTGGATAGGACGTATAATAAATAGCTTTGAGCTAATTTAAAACCAAAAGAGAGCATGTCAATGTTGATAAAGTGCTTCAGTTAAATTATTACCCAAATAACCTCTTGACAGATAATTCCCTTCCAATAATAGAACTTGTTTTCTGATGCTTTAAACAGTGCTGCTAAGAGCATCATACAAAAGTATTTCATTACCATTACTACCCACTTCGAACGAGGTTATAATAAAAACGAATTTGAAGTCTCGTTCTAGATCGCGAGAATCCACGTAACTTCAGTAACCTTGAGACAAAACAGTGAACAAACGATATGGAACAAAGAGAGATTGAGAGAAAAATGTAGATAAGCTTTCATGAAAATATTTAGTTTTACTATGATGAAAATGAAATATTTTAAACGTCCAATTACTCAAAGGACCAACGTTACAGTTAATATATTTAAAAAGGGGTTACTTGCGATCTAATATAATTTCTAAAAAATGATTTACTCACGAGGTACACAAATTCCGTGAAATGATATGGAACACGACGTTTATCTATCTATCTATCTATCTATCTATCTATCTATCTTTTTTCTTATATATTTCAGATAATATCTATCTATCTATCTATCTATCTGTCTGTCTTTTTTCTTATTCTATTTCAGATACTATCTATCTATCTATCTATCTATCTATCCATCTGTCTTTTTTCTTATTCTATTTCAGATACTATCTATCTATCTATCTATCTATCTATCTATCTGTCTTTTTTCTTATTCTATTTCAGATACTATCTATCTATCTATCTATCTATCTATCTATCTGTCTTTTCCTATTCTATTTCAGATACTATAAATCTATCTATGTATCTATCTATCTGTTCATCTATCTATTTATCTCTCCATTTATCTATCTGTCTTTTTTCTTATTCTATTTCAGATACTATAAATCTATCTATGTATCTATCTATCTGTCTATCTATCTATTTATCTCTCCATTTATCTATCTGTCTTTTTTCTTATTCTATTTTAGATACTATCTATCTATCTATCTATCTATCTATCTATCTATCTATCTATCTATCTGTCTTTTCCTATTCTATTTCAGATACTATAAATCTATCTATGTATCTATCTATCTGTCTATCTATCTATTTATCTCTCCATTTATCTATCTGTCTTTTTTCTTATTCTATTTTAGATACTATCTATCTATCTATCTATCTATCTATCTATCTATCTATCTAGCTAGCTAGCTAGCTAGCTAGCTATCTAGCTAGCTAGCTAGCTATCTGTCTTTTTTCTTATTCTATTTCAGATACTATCTATCTATCTATCTATCTACCTATCTATCTATCTATCTAGCTAGCTAGCTAGCTAGCTAGTTATGTCTGCCCTTATATATATATATATATATATATATATATATATATATATATATATATATATATATATTGTAACATTTTTAATTAGATGGGAAAGTAATTTATTAAGCCAAAAAAATGTATTGAAAAGTCACTAATTTCAGAATCTTTTAGGGAATTTCTTTTCCTCACAAAAATAAATGCTGTTATAATATGGTGCAGTTAGAAATAAAAATAATAACAAAAGCGATAAAAATAGAATTAAAACCAAAAGAAATTGAAAGCTTAATGAAGCTGCCCGTGTTAAGCATCTACATACACTGCACGTCAAAATTTAAATTTAATATCCCTCTATCTTTAACGTAAATGTATATATATCATCTAAGGTGACCATATTATTTGACTGTCCTAGTTACGTGTATGGTAGCAAGTACTGGACAATCTCCTCAAGGCTGAAGAAGAAACTTGAAGCAACAGAAATGTGGTTCTAGAGAAAGATATTTCGGGTTATATAGACTGAACATATCAGCAACAACGAGAATTTCAAGAAAATGGAAATAAAAAAGGAAATTTATACTTAACTTTAGGAGGGGGAGGAGGAATTGAAATATCTGTGGTACTTAATGAGGCGGCGGGGGAACGAGACAGATCGAGGGGCAGAGGAAAGCATCGATGTAACATACTTGATGAGCTTGAGTAAATGGATGGTAGAACAGACTTTGGGAGAAATGGCAAAAAGATAAATATTATTAAGAGACAGGAAGATGTGGAGAGCTATGATCGCTTACTTTGTGAATGGAGGCGCAGCATAAACGAATAATGTATAGTATAAGGCAACCTTATTATTTCAATGTCTTTTATATTAAATGGCGCAACGAATGCATGGCACTCAAACACTACACAGACATACGCATATATATTCGATTAGCAGCATGGCCCGGCGTTGCCCGTGCTTGATTCAAAAATCGTACGACTCATACAGCAATCGCTATCACTTGACTTAAATTAGTTTTGCCCTTCCTTGCCTTTAAAAGAGTTCCCTTTGCCCTGCTGATGTTGGTACGTGCCTTACTTCTTGCCTATCTCCGAATTTTTTCTAAGCTCTATACTAAACATTAAATCTGTTATGAAAAAAGAACTAAACAAAATGAACACAAAACGACCAGCTTTTAAAAAAAGACTCGTAACTGGAAAAACCGAATGAAAAAAGAATGTTAACAACAAATACTTTTCCACACCCAACCTAGTTCTGCGGAATCAGAATCAACGTTGAATTTAAGCAAGCGAATGAGCCAATTGGAGTAAAGTGCCATGCGGATTTAAATTTTCCCCACTTGTAACGAATGCAGCTATCGATTTTTTTGCATGCTAGCATGCTAGTTAACATTCGTGTCAGTCAGCTGTTGGCTCTCACGCTGGCCAATAGAATCTTCCTGACTATTCGTGGCAGGCTCTCAATCTGGCCAGTAGAAAATGGCCGCAAACTACATGAAAACTGCCGTAGAAGCATGAAAAAATCGATTATTTCCATTATCGATGGGAGTTGTGAAATGCAATGTCAGTCTTGGCCTTCCCGCTAACTTGGAGCATGTGCATGAAATTTTGGTGCAAATCCGTCGAAAATTGCGGCCGTGCATTCGTTACACACACACAGTCACACATACACACACACATCCTGCCTTTTATAGATAGAGATATACATACACATTAGGCATTTCGACGTGATATAACGGTTAGTAATCTTATCTCGTTAGAACAATTACGACTGGGTAGCGATTTAGATCCTCACTGGGTGCCCATTATTTTCGGTCTTGTACCGCGTCTAAGTTTCGCTTAGAAAATCACAACTTCGACGTGGTGTAATGGTTATCAAGCTTGTCTCACTAAGACAGTGATGACTGAATTGTGAGTTCGATCCTCACTGGGTTCCTCATATTTCGGCCGTGTGCCACATCTAAGATACGCTTGGAAAATTGCTATTCAAAACCTTGGCAATTCAATGGCTTGTCTTGAGAGAACAGTTACGACTGAAAAGTGAGTTCGATCCTCACTGGGTGTGCCATGCTTTCGGCCTTGTGCCACATCTAAGCTCTGCTTAGAAAATCAATATATTGAAAATCTTGGGCATTTCGACGTGGCGTAATGAGGTAGCAAGCTCGTCTTCATAAAACAATTAGAACTGAGTAGCGAGTTAGATCCTCACTTGGTGGCATATATTTTCGGTCTTGTGCCTCATCTAAACTTCGCTTAGAAAATCGCCATTGGCAACTTCGATGAGGTGTAATGGTTAACAACCTCGTCTTGTTAGGACAAATACGACTGAGTAGTGAGTTCGATTAACATTGGTTGCCCCATACTTTCGACCTTGTGCCACAACTAAATTATACTTAGTATATCAGTATATATACATACGCATATATATTATACATACGTATGCAATGTCACACGCAGCCAGTGTATGACTGGTACAGAATCAGCTCTTCTTTCTTGAAATTTTGATTTTTTTTTCTACAGGCTTCAGTTTCTTCTAAATTTACGTCCTGGGTCTGACGATAATCTATACCCGACAGCAAAGCCTCTGATAGGGAGATTTTGATGGGCGTGGAGCCACCTCTTGATTGCTGCTGTTCCCAGGTCGACCCTGGTCCGAGGTGGTAGCACCTGTTAGCCTCCCAGCTAGGGATCAAAACAATATAAAAGTATAAAAATAGATTTTTATAGTAAAAATACCAGGAATACGTTTTTTTTAAAAGAAAAAAATAATATTACCAGCAATACATTTTTGAAAAAAAAAAACAAAAAAAAACAGCAATACATTTCACTCTGGACAAAAACTTTCTTTACGAAAATACATCAATGGAACCTGATCTACAAACTGATTTCTTACAAACAATATATATTCTATTCATACGAATCTATCCTAAAAATCTTGTCGTCATTAAATAACACACTTAATATGCCGTAAGAGAAAACTGAACTAACTTTTCCAAATTTTCTTCAGATGCTGTAGGAATCATTTTTATATTAACAACTTAGTTTGCAGGCAAGGTTGAAATGTCTTTTTATAATTTTTAAATTTTGATCAGTTGTAAAATAGCAACCATTACTGACCGAACATAATTAAAATTTCCTTGTTTGTAGAGATTGGATCTGTTCTTTCTATCCCAAATAAAATCATCCGTTCCATTTTTTTAAAATTCTATAGTAATTTATTATTATTATTATTATTATTATTATTATTATTATTTCCTTTGATTTCTGTTGTATAATCATTTACTTCCGAATCCCAAACCAGTGACCTAAGGTCAGAAATTGCTTCATGGAAAAAAAAACAAAACTCATTTTACATGAATAAAGCGCTTCGTAATGTGAGAGCTGTACTTGTGAGTACTTTTTTTTATTTCTTTAAGGCATGGGCTACCCGGAATTTCTCTATGTCTACCGGGAACATTTCCAATCAATTCGTGGGCTCAAACTACAAATGGAATTATTGATATCTTCATGTGCTATAGGTTTTAGATTTCCACTTCAAGATCCTTGGATTTTGATATTTTATTGAAGATCTTCAAAGATACATTACAATCGGCAAGGTCTAAGGTCTACCACGTCAATAAGACATCACATTCTGTTCTTCGGGTCTTTGATCACGAGGCCTCAGCGATTTAATGATTGTTCATTATTATTATTATTATTATTATTATTATTATTATTATTATTTCCTTTTGAATTCTGTTGTATAAGCATTTACTTCTGGGTCCCAACCAGAGACCTAAGATCAGAAATGGCTTCATGACAAAAAAAAAAAAAAGAAAAGAAAGTCAAACATATTTTACATCTTCGTAATGTGTGAACTGTACTTGTGAGTATAATATTTTGTATTTCTTTGAGGCATGATCTACTCAGAATCACTATAATGTGTCTACTGGAAACACATTCTTTTCTTGGGGTCTTTGATTACGATGTCTGAGCGATTAGCTTTGATTGTTCTGTATGTGTGTATTGTAAAGTTCCATAAAATTGCTACATGTCCTACATGTGTAACCGGGTCTGGGTGATGTTCATACCAGTTTCCAGCTGTTTCCCTCTCGTAAAAGTTGCATATTTTCCAGTGCAGATATTGGCCTACTCTATCATGCTGATTTTTATATTCACTTGGTACTAATACTGAGCAACCTGATACAAGATGGTCAGCCGTTTCTGGATATTTATCACAGAATCTGCATTTCGGGTGAACACAATTTATACAGCATGTGTACTTGGTAATTTCTAGTTGGCAAGCATTGGTCCTTCACTTCCGTTTCAGCTTTTAACCCTGCACTACAATGATGGCTTCCGAATTGTGAATATATATGGGCTAAACGCGACTATTCTCATTATCTTGTCGGGCCAAACACTTATTTTTGTCATACCTTTTAAGTCTGTTCACTGCTTGGCTTTCAATTATGTCTTATGAGTTTGTTGGTGTCTATTGATTTCAGTACGCTGAGGCTATGAGTTCCAATTATGTTGTTGTGGGACTGATGTGTTGAAAAGCACTGCGAATTCGTGTTTGTTAATCCTTTTTCCATATTTCTTTCTATTTTTGACAAACTTTTTTGTTAATATGCAGACCATCCTTTCTCAGATATATATGCTTCATTAGCTAAGTTTTTGGCAATGGCAAGAAAAATCCTTTCTACGAGCCCCAAGGGCATATACTGCTTTCATTTCTATGCATGTCACGCGCATTGCTCTTCCTGTGGCGGGGTGAGTTAGGAGTCTTTAATTTTCTGAACCAGGAAAATCAGATGAATTTTGGAAAAAGAATAAAAAATAAAAATACATCTATCAAACAACAACCAGGCAACGCCCCAATTAATTTTTTTAACGTTAAATTTGATTTATATTTTTTAATTAATAGTAGACTTGTAGAGTTTCATATCAGTGCTTGACTGACGGAATGAATGATCTTATTAACTAATGTTATTCAGTACCTGCTAATGTCTCTCTCTCTATCTCTCTCTCATATATATATATATATATATATATATATATATATATATATATATATATATATATATATATATTATTTGTAGAAGAAATAATCTTATAAGTATAAGAAATTATACTGTCCGGAAAACTTTCGGTGTCTTGATTGATTTATGAATAAACAAGCCAAAACCAAAGGAAAAAAAAAGGTAAAAAAAAGAAAGTACCAAGATCATGTACGTCAGCCAAAAATAATCGTCTAGCATGCAAGTCCAAAGTCCACAGAAAAAAAAACCGATATGAGTACGCAAAATAACTAAATTAATTGCTCAATACAATAAGTAGAGCAGACCTAGTTAAACTTAGAGAGTTAGATAAACCCTAAGCGGATCGTAAGGAAGCCAGCCTTCCTGACGATCCGCTTAAGTGAAACCTGTAGGTTTGTCTTTTCTCTAAGTTTTATATATATATATATATATATATATATATATATATATATATATATATATATATATATATATATATATATATATATATATATATATATATATATATTTTTTATTACTTGCTACGTTCTGTTTTCTCATCATATATGATCAACTATATCTGATTTCAGAGTCTCTCCATTAATTATAACTTTCCAATGTTTCGTGTGAGTTATTTGTTTGGTAGCGCCTTTGTTGTGCTACTATTCTTGATACAACTCCGTCTCATGATATATACATATATCTTTGTAATCTGGTCATAAAAATAACAACAAAAAAGTGAATAAATAGAAGAACCTCTCTATAATAATAATAATAATAATAAAAGTACTTGAAAATTCAGTTTCTGATATATATATATATATATATATATATATATATATATATATATATATATATATATATATATATATATATATATATCGCACAGATGTAACGTCTATGTCTCATCCATTGCATGTCATATCACGGTACTAATCCTCGTAGAATCACGTGACCCCGCAATACTTGCAGCGTAGTTGGACACCACGAGGCGGTGTAATGGTTAGCAAGCTTGTCTCTGTAGAACAACTACGAGTGAGCAGTGAGTTCGATCCTCACTGCGTGCCCCATACTTACGACCTTCTGCCACATCTAAACTATGCCTGGAAAATCACTACCTGCAGCGTAGTATGGATGTCATCAAATAACTAGTTCCTTCACTCGGAGTGTGCTCAGACTCTAAGTTGGACTAAAAATTGGTCTGGTGTGTTTAAAGGCATACCAATTCCTTGTGGGTCATTTAATTTCGTTGTAAAGTTTTTTACTGTTAACATTTATTGCTGGAAATTTTGTTACGTTTTGCTATTAAATTCTGTTTGCTGGAATTTTTTTACTGCATGTATTATTGGGACATTTTTCTCTAAAAATGTGTTTTCATATTTTCGCAGGGATTTGACCCCAGTTTAGGGGTTGTCTATTTTCCCATAGCTGGGACCCTAACAGGGACTACATTCTCCTTCAGGGTGGACCTAGCAACAACAATAATGAAGAGGACTCCAGACTCCTCGAAACCTCCTTGCAGCCGGATGTAGTTTTTTGTCATACCCAGAATGGAGGTGTAAAAATAAGACCTGTGAAATTGTGAATATATATATATATATATATATATATATATATATATATATATATATATGTGTGTGTGTGTACAGGGTGACACAAAAAATACTGGAATTTTTGAAGTGCGTATTGCCAGACATGAGCAAGTGGCAACACTGCGAGAGACTGACCTTGAGCAATTAAACATTTCGCCATTTAGAATTCAAGAGGAAATTCACAGTATCCCAGCTGAGATGTTGCAGCAGTCAATGAGGAATCTCAACAGCAAGTTTCAAGAATGCATTCGTACAGGAGGACGCCATCTACAGGACGTAATTTTTAAAAAATGAAAATTCCATCATTGTTTCATAAATGGCATGTTTTAAGGTTTCAATTACTATGAATAAAATATTTTTCCTTCATCACTCTTGGTTTTATTGGATTGTTAAAAGGTTATATATATATATATATATATATATATATATAGAGAGAGAGAGAGAGAGAGATGCAGAGATAGAGTGAGAGATACAGAGAGAGAGAGAGATGCAGAGATAGAGTGAGAGATACAGAGAGAGAGAGAGATACAGAGAGATAATACATCTCATATAATAATCAGCTTTTTCTTGGTAGATAACATTACTATTTGGAAACTAAAGTTAATCGCCGAATGATGACATCTGACTGCACAATCTGCATGGAATGTCATTCCTTCTACAAAAATGTAAACACATACGAGTTCATTTTTATAATTTGTGCCGGAATTCTAAAATTAATTAACGTGTAGTAAGTTTGCAGTAAATGGATCGTAATGCTGAATTGATAATAAACAAAAAATTCATCCCTTCTCCGCTTTCAAAAACAACACTAGAAATTGCAAAAGAATGATTTTTCGTTATTACCGAAATTAAAAGAAGTTTCTTTGACAATGCTAGCTGACTCAAATGCAAGCATAATAAAGAAGCTGTCGTATTTATCTCGTCGATATATCAAGAGAGAGATTGAAAAAAAAATAAAATAACTGACTTTACATATTTCTTAAATTGATCGGCTTTCGCAATGGGAAATTCTCAAAAGAGGCCACGATGTCGTAAGTGTATGGTTAACGGCCATCTAGCTCAATGGATTAGAATCAGCTCCGTAGCATTGTATACATGAGTGTGACGTTGAAACGGCATCGCTTAGCTTAGAGCTTCCTAGACTGAAGCTAACAGTCATGACCGATTGAAACCCTGACTAAAACAGATCTTCAAGTTAGAGGAAATCTGCACTTTGATTTGTATACAGCTGGCCTCTGAGAGTTCTACTTTATCATGACATTCAGAGCCTCAATAAATATCTTTCCTGCTTTCAATCCTAATGATGTTAAGGGAAGCGGTCAGGTGCTGAGCTGCGCGGAGTCTCTTTGAATATACCTGGTCATAAGACGCTGATGATTCCTATGACCACACGTATATTATTAAGCATGGTATGAATTTACATGTTCCAGTCTTTGTCTGATGACCATTTTTTGATGAAGGTCTCATCCATTGCATGTCACAATGATTGATAAAAACTGAAGCGATTTGGGATTTTTAGTAATATATGACTGTTGGGAAACACTTGTATAGGATATAAAGTAGTACTCTATTAAAACCGTTAAAATTTGAATACCAAATACCAAATTTCCAACTGACATGGATTTAAATACGGATATCTCTCTTAAATGTAATTTGTTGGTTAACCAGTATAATAACTGACTAGAATGTCACTCAAGTGTGACAGTGACGAGAAAACCAGCTCATTAAAACGGGCCTCTTGAAGAGGAAATTTTAAGAGCACAGGAATATTGAATTAATGATTATAACTTGACGATTCCTTTGTTGCGGAGTGCAGAGCGATCTTTAAATAGTAAGATTTACGTAGAATTGGTCCACTGAGAGGAAACGGTTATCAGAAGGATATTTTTGTTGTTTACCGTTTGTTAGTGAACACCGTTTGTATCTGACGATACTAGAGTCTGCCTTGCGTCAGTTTAATGGCCGGACCAATAAGAAACACATTTTTATTTTCAACTCAAGTAGACCTTTCCCGATATAAAATGTAGTAAAAGGAAACAAAACAAATGGATATAATAGACGAGAAGTACTCATGCTGCGAAAATTTCATGTAGTAATGGAAAACACATACATACATACATACATTACTACATATGTGTGTGCGTGTGAATATATATGGTCATCTATATATGTATATACGAATTTATTACATACATGTATATATATATATATATATGTAATAAATATCTATCTATCAATCTATGTGCGAATGTATTACATATATGTGTATATATATATATACATGTATGTAATAAATTTATACATATTTAGATGACCATACATATTCACACACACACACACACACACACACACACATATATATATATATATATATATATTGTCTGCGTGTATATGCATGCATATAAATTATAGTATCAAAGAAATAATTCTAAAATTATGATAGACTAGTAAAAGATAAACACACATACAATCATTACTACAAACTTATCGAAGACAGTTGTAATCTATCTATCTATCTATATATCTATCTATCTATCTCAGCCTGCACATATCTATCTATCTATCTATCTATCTATCTATCTATCTATCTATCTCAGCCTGCACATCAGAAAGCGACTGTTGAAATTCCTAGGAACCACAATGAGGAAAGTGAGCTTGTAGAATTCGACGCAGACAGGACACAATGCGAGTAAGAAACACTGGGACAACCGTGTAGTACCATAGCCACCCTTCTTGTGCAAATGAATGGCAGAACATGGTCTGGAAGATATAGCGAAGGGGTAAACATGACATAGAGCGGTAAGAAATTGTGGAGAGCCGTGACCACCAACGTCCTGGAGAGCAACTGCACACAAAAGAAGAAACGTAATACGACAGTGTAGTGATTTAATTTCTAAAAAGACGACACGGCTAAGTTCTGGTACCAGAAAAGTCTAAACTTTTTTCTTTTTATCTGTCATGTCCTTTCATTGCGTAGACGATCATGGCTCTTAATCACCCTTTGTCCCTTGCAGGTCTCAACAAGTTCCTTCCCCATGCCACCTCCCCCAGACCACGTTCTGTCATCCACTTGCTTAAGTCCGCCAGGTATGTCACGCGTTTTTTTACCTTTGTCTCTCTTTTCCTCTGTTCGACCTTTGAGTATCAGATTCTCCAGGTCCCGGAAACTTCAGCTACCTCTTCCTGATATTAAGTATAAGCCTCCTCCATCGTTGCTCACAGGCTCGGTCTATGTTATCCTTAGCATCCTCCTGTAGAACCCCATCTCCGTCGCCCCGAGTCTCTTCTTCATCTTTGAGAAAATTGTCCAAAATTCTCTGCCGTAAAGAAGGAAAGATTTCAAGTAACAGCTCAGCATTCTTTTGTTTGTTACGAAAGAAATCCTCCTGTCTCACCATACTCTGCCCAGCTTTTGGAATGTGTTCTTGGCCATCTCAATACGCCTACGGATCTCAGTGTCGGACTTACCGGCCACTGTTAAGACGCGTCCTAGATATTTAAAATTCTGCGTCTTTTTGATTCTAGTGTTCCCGACCTTATAAATCTAAGTCTAAACCTAATGAATTTTTTATTCACTAGTAAGTGGACATTTAATAAGACCAATTTCCTTGTGCAACGAATTCGATACTCACCGTGTGCCACACCTACAACGCCTTTTGCTGCGATAGAATCATCTCAAAAATTTGCAGAATGTTCTCTTAGTTTAATGACACAGCGTTTCTTTTTATTATTATTTTCCATTTTGTATTTTTTTTTTATTTTTAGCTGGGGACAGGGACATTGTGTGCCATCGATCTTTACCAGACAGACAAAATTACAGTAAACAAAAAGTAAGGAGAAAAATGCTATGAAGTATTTTTTAAATTATTGATAATTAAATAAGATTCGTCTATATCATTCGTGGTGAGGTGCGAGCAGGTGTTCACATAGAAAAAAAAAAAAAAAAGATCTTTGAAAGCAATAGGAGAAAAAAAAGACTTCGTTAGCTGATTTCTCTTTGTCAACACAGTCTTACATCAGCAACCAAAACCATATTAATTAAAACAGAAATATCATATATCATATATATATATATATATATATATATATATATATATATATATATATATATATATATATATATATAAAATATGTATGTATCTATAAATATAAATATACATATATAAAAAAATATAATATGTATGTATGTCTCTTTCTCTTTTCTCTCTCTCTCTATATATATATATATATATATATATATATATATATATATGTGTAAATTTATATATATTATTTATATATTATATTATATATATATGGTATTTATTGAAAAGCGCTCAATATCGTTGATAGAGCTAACATACTTAGTTGCAATGATGTGAGTTTGTGAAGCGATTATATACATATATATATATATATATATATATATATATATATATATATATATATATAGAGAGAGAGAGAGAGAGAGATAGAGAGAGAATGATAGACAAACAGAGACAGACAGTGAGGGAGGAAAAGAGAGAAAGAGTATATTACAAATTATAATGAAATAAATAATGCCTTCATATATAATATTTCGAATTAATTTTGAATGCCCACGCGTAAATATTTCTAATAAGATTTATCGGATATTTATGCCGGTAGATATAAACCTAAGTAATAACATAAACCTAAGTAATAACACACACACACACACACACACACACACACACACACACACAAACACACATATATATATATATATATATATATATATATATATATATATATATATATGCAAATAAATTATACTCGCTTGTTAAAAAAAATTATTAAAAACAACAAAGAAAGAACTAGAAACATTGAAACAGGGCGAAAAAAATTCAGCCTTAAATTTCCAATACACTAAGAGCAAAGGAATATATACATATATATATATATATATATATATATATATATATATATATATGATCATCGTTATTGTTTGTCTTCCTACATTTTTCCACACCGTTGTGTGTTTGTAGCCTTGCATGGGATTATACAGATTAAAATATATATGGATCACGTAGTGAGGATCGAAGTCACAGTAATAATTGACATGGAGAGACAAGCTTGTTAACCATTTACAATATATATATATATATATATATATATATATATATGGTGCGATAGGGAAATTGTCGCAATTTTATATTTTCAATTTCGCGTGCGCGTTTTTTTATTTTGTCAACTGCACAGTATAGTAAGGTCAGTCAGACACCGTCTATGAGAAAAAATGGTCACCATGACGCAATTCAGTCCACCAGAAATTTGAAAACGGCATACGTACTCCTTGTCATTCGCGCCGGAAGCTGCAATACGGACATTTTAGATTGTTTGTATGTGAATCTGAGGTCTGTGCAGAGGATTCGATAAGAGCTGGATTAGTCCAATGGTGATTAAGAAAGTTTTTGGAGTGATTGCTAGTTCTGGGGAAATTATGCCTCCATTCATCTTCCCATAGAGCCTCAGACACAACATAGAGATGATCATCGACTGGCTTCAGAAGATAATAGTGCCATGGGTCAAGAGGCTGGTTGCTGGAAGACTCTATATCTGCCAACAGGTATCTAGACCAAGCAAAACAAAAATATCCTAGTCATAGCTGCCAGACAATTTCTGCGATCACATCACCCCCTTACATTTGTCCAACTAGCTCCACTATCTGCAAATCTCTTGAGTATTATGTGTGGGGCGCAGTTGAGCGAGAGACCAACAAAACTCCTTGTGACAGCAAAGATGAACTGAAAAGGAAGGATTATAGCTGCTTTCACCAATTTAAAAAAGGAGACCGCCCAGTAGGGATGCAGGAGATTTCGCAGTCGTCTGGAGAAGGTGGTTGAAACCGATGGCGATTATACTGAATAAATTTATTCGTCATTATTTTTTATATATATATATATATATATATATATATATATATATATATATATATTTGTGTGTGTGTGTGTGTGTGTGTGCACGTATGTCTTATGTGTGCGAGCGGATCTATTCAAATAACGTCGGAATATTTTACATGTATACATTACTTATTTATAGATTTATATATCCTATAGTTTGTTCATATCTATCAATTTATCTATCTATGTTATTTTGTTCATATCTATTTATCTATCTACCCATCCATATATCAGTTAGTCTGTTCCACACACACACACACACACACACACACAAAATATATATATATATATATATATATATATATATATATATATATATATATATATATATCGGTTGTAACTGCAAAATTGTCCAATTATGAGAATAAGCTCTGAACCATTGTATCTTAGAAATGATTAAAGATATCTTACTGAATTCTCTGAGATTTTTATAGCCCTATTGGACTCCATTTTGAGCAATAAGAATGTATAATTACACTCTAAGCTTAGCAGAAGTATCGAGATGAAATCGATCAAGAACTAAAATGACATGTTCATCAATAATTAATAATAACTAAGGATTGGAAGCCCATGAAGTATTGAACTAAGATTCAGATTGATATATATTATTCCGGGATCATTTTCCAACTTATTCAAGATTATATTTGCCCTCTCTAACCTTTTAAATTTCTGTCCTGGAGTAAGAAGTTGCCTCACAGTTTTCACATACAATTTCATTTTCAAATATTTTCGCTGCTATTTGGACTGTCATAGCTGAAACCAAAACGTTCCAAATGTCTTTTGAATTGAATTGTATCTTCTAATTGATCCCTTTTATCTCTCAGTTGAAACGATGATCACTCTTCCTGTTATGATCTGCTGATCGAGTTTTCGTCTCTATTGTTCACACTTTTTTTTAAAGTTATTCACCGTTCTCTTGATGGTTCTTGAATGAACTTTGGAGATGGAAGCCAGAATATGAATGCTGGTAGCATTACTGAAGGTTTGAGAGATATTTTTCCCTCACCATTGTTCAGTTGGAAAGACAGTTTCACACAAAACAATTTTAAAGTGTTCTTTTTTAGCTGAGTAACTCAAACGGTTTTTCAGTGATTCTTACGACCTATGGTACCAAGATGTCTAAACGTCGTATCTGAAAACTTCGAAAGGATTATCTCAGACATTTTGTAGGATGGATAATTATACTGTTAAACGATATGGACAATTTTGTTACATTTGTTATATATATATATATATATATATATATATATATATATATATATATATATATATATATATATATATATATATATAGTGTGTGTGTGTGTTATATATGTATATATATATAAAGTCTGTATATATATATATATAGTGTGTGTGTATATATGTATATATATATTTTGTGTACATATTTATATACATAGTGTGTATACATGTATATTTATAGTGTGTGTGTGTATATATATATATATATAGTGTGTGTGTATATATATATGTATATAGTGTATATATGTATATATTTATGCATATAGTGTGTGTATATATATAATTCTATATATGTATATATATGTATATATAAATATATATAATGTCTGTAGATATATGTATATATATATAGTGTATGTGTGTGTCTATATATGTGTATATATATATATAGTGTGTATATATATATATATATATATATATATATATATATATATATATATATATATAATGTCTCTATTTCTAGCCTGTAAAATAATATCCGAAACAAAAATGGAAAAGCTCATAAACGACGTGTTTCGCCGACATCGGTTGGGTTCGAATTCTTCAGGCAGGTATGATTGACAAAACTGTGTGTTGGGGTCTTTGAGTGTAAGATGGGCAATACATTAAATTACGTCATCAGATCCAAGGACCAGAACGCAATCTCTTCATTATTTTAAACATTTTATAATCGTTTAAAATCCCGTCTCCTGAGGTAAAACGATTTAATGTCGGTTTGGCTCCTACGAAACTTACTTCGAGTATTTTGTCTTTCCTTACAGTGTGTGTTGCAAGTTATATTGATCTCTTCTCCTAATATTTGTTTTCTGGCAATAATTATATTTCGATTGGTTTTGGCGTGAAGATTCGATTGCGCACGAATTCTACTTCGTTTCTATAAGTGATCAGTTAACCCATGAGAGAGTGTAGCGCAACTTAAAGGTTTAGCATTTTTTTTTATTGTTGCCATTGAAACTGTAATATCTCATTTGACACAATAATTCAATCACCGATATGAGCCTTGTCAGTACCTAAATGGCTGACCCCTTGGGGATACCAGGTGGGGCAAGCTGGGATGTGCAGTTATTGTAATGAATAAAGGATAATGAATAATCGGAGAGACGAGTTCCAATTCCATTTGGGTTAATTATACTCACTCTCGTGCAAATAGCCTTACTTCTCTCTCCCAGCTATGGGTTAATTAGTAAAACTCGCATCATTAAATCATTATGATCTCCAAATATAAAATAAAATTGCGCACTAAATATTTAGATTCTGGCATTGAATAATCCATCGAGCATGATATTTCGCTAAACAAAAACAACCAACCAATCTTTTAATGAACACGTGTTTGCTAAGATGGATATGTAATCTGTGATGCAGACGCATACTCAGGTAAGTTTATGTTTCTTCATCTCCGGAAGCAATCTGTTGTTTATATTGTAACTAAGTTACAGCTTCTGGGAGTGAGCACATCGTCTGACGTGATCATTTGTTGACTAAGTCCAGTATGTTGTAAACACTGGTCACGATGACATCTGATTTCGCGCTAAAGGAAAACTAAAAATCGAAAAAGATATTACCTAGTGTGGTTCACTGATCATCAGATATAAGCAGGAACATGACGGAGCACCTTAACATACATCGCGTGCAATAATAAGTTTCTCAATGGGGAACATATTGGAGTGTTACAATTTCAACCTGCCCAAAGGACTAGCATAATCCATCATATTCGAAGTGAGTTGAAAACCCGTGTGTATCAGAGAAAACCAAAGGTCGTAAAGGATATTTGCATTCAATGCTAGGAGAAATGGCATAATATTCTTGATGAAACAATTTTCAAATTGTATCCTTCTATACAACGTCTATGGAGGAGCAAATAAGAACAACTAACCGAAGAGGTATCTCCTCATTGTACTGTAGAAAGCGATCGGTAGCAATACCTGGACCAGCGCAACCGACGGTTGTGGGGGCTCGACAATTTTGGTCCCTGGCACGGGTATACACGCTCGGGTTCTCTACATGAAACCGACCTTGTGTTACATCTTGTCACCGTGGAGAGACGAGTAAACATCATGGAGGCTCGAACAAAATACTGGAAAAACAATTCCGAAATATCTAAACGTCTGTAGTTGCTTGATTTTTTTTTTTTAATTGACGATTCGTGGTTCGAATCTTGGTCTTTTTCTTTTGCTGACACCCGTATATTCTGTCTTCTTACAATTGATCTATCGTCTGTTCTTATTTTTTCCTTACTAGATTGTGGAGGATATCCTGTAGTTTTCCTTCCATGTCTGCCATCAGGACATTGTCATCTGCTTATAAATTATTAAGACTGCGCCCACCAATAATAAATCCTGATAGGGTCTCCAGCTCCTTTAGGATAGCCTCGTTGTAAAGTTTGAATAAATCAGGTGAGAAATCGTACCCTTATCTTACGCCCTTTTTTATTGGACACCTCTGCTTGCTTCATTCTATGCCCTGTCGGCTGGGGCCCCAGAATACGCTGAGTGAACCTCTGCAGAGGGTAAAGATCCGCCCAATGAGACGTCCTGGGTATGACGATGAACTGCATTCAGCAGCAAGGCCTCTGATCAGGAGGTTTTGAGGAGCATGGAACAACTTTTTAGTTGCTGGTGTTCCCAGCAATACATTTTTGAAAAAGAAAATATTTCTAGCAATACATTTTTGAAAAAAAAAAAATTACCAGCAATACCTTTTTGAAAAAGGTATATTACCACCTATACATTTTGATAAGAAAACTGTTACCAGCAATACAGTTTTGAAAAAAAATACCAGAAATATATTTTTGGGAAAAAATATTTCCAGCAATAGCATTTTGGGAAAAAAAATTGACAGCAATACAATTTGAAAAAAAAAGTATTACCAGTTGTACATTTTCGAAAAAAAAAATTATTACTAGCAATAAAAATGTCGGCTTCAAATAACCCATTGAGGTTGATATGCCGTAAAACAAAATAAACCAAACCAAACACATTTTCTCAAATATATCTGGGATCCACCCCTTTTTCATACAAGTGGACTCGACCAGTGTATATTTGTACTGCTGTCAGTGAATACCCGAGAGGTAGAGTAATAGAGAAAGATACACTGATACAGTGAGAGTGTGAGGTAACCGCTTTGTAGGAGTCACAGTTGCGAGCACGTAGACTCAGAAGCAAGTCCTACTTCGATATTGAATTTCCCAGACTGTATATATATTATTATTACTACTAACCGCATTTCTGGATCTACTAACCGTATTACCAATTGTATTATTACGTCAACACATTTATTTGCTATATTTCATTCCTGCGTTTGTCATTCATTTGAGACCGGATTTCATCCCGTAATCCACAACAATATCTAGCTTTCCTAGCCGATCAAAAAGAGCTTTTTACTGTAGCGGACGCTGAATTTTCACCTACCGCGATGAACGAGTGTTTTCTCAGTGAGGCCTCGTGCCTTGAGCACTTACTGGAACTTAAGCTCAAGACGGACCTCATGTGGAACTCGTACATATGATCCACCGATAAGCGTTCCATTAAGTGCGTGACATACCTGACGAGTTTGAGCAGGTGTATGACAGAACATGATTTGAGCGGGAAGCAGATAGAAGGAACTTGTTGAGAGATGCAAGGGATAGAGGGAGGTGGAGAGCCATGATCTCCTACGCCCTGAAAGGACATGGCGCATAAAAAGAAAAAAAAATCGTTTTTTTATTGCTTATCAAGCCTTTGCAGAATTTATAGAAAATACATTTTAGATTATAAGATTTTCTTTTATTTTTGGTGATAATGATTTCGCGATACAAGTCTTATAATTAACCCATATTTGGGGTGAGAAAATGTGTAGTCATACCTTACCCAAGGCTATTTTCGAATAAGGGAATATAACAAACAAAACTGGAATCGGAACTCGGCTCTCCAATTAACATTTCCGAGACATACACCACCTGCACGTCCACGCTAACAGCATTTGGTATTCCCAAGCGGTCACACATCAAAGTAATGGCCAGGCTCGGCATTACGTAACTTTGATGAACGTACGTCAACCATTTATACCATGTTTAACACACACACACACACACACACACACACACACACACACACACACACACACACAGACAGACAGACAGACACACACACACACACACACACACACAGACAGACAGACACACACACACACATTTGTGCGAATATATTTATTCACATTGTCTTTTTCCAGATATATTTTTTAATTATATCTGAATTTTTATACACATGTTTGTATTTTAATATATTTTCCGTTTATACGTTATTTTTTTATCGAAAACAATAAATATATTAAAATAATTGGCGGACTTAATACATTTCATAATATATACTTTTATATATATATTTGCTCTCTCCTCTTTATCCAAATACCAATACCCAATCTCTCTCTCTCTCTCTCTCTCTATCTATCTATCTATATATATATATATATATATATATATATATTGTGTGTGTGGTTAAAGATAAAAAATATATCTTACATTTTTTTTTCTTCTGATCTATCCCCTGCGGTTTACGATCTGTGAACTGGAGCGGGGAGCAAGTTCCTCCTCCTGAACTGCATTGACCATATATCGAACGCCAATGGCGCCATCCGTTCAACCAATCCTGGCTTACAATATCTATCTTTCTCGGGACGCCGCCCCATCATGTCTTTCCAGTCGACTGGGTCCAAACATTTCATCGTTTCCATCACATGGGTGCCTCCCGTTAGGAATTGGCTTCATAGAGATGGCCGTGCAAAAACTGGTTAATTTAATAAGGCATCCGTTAATTTGGGGTTTGGGGTCTACTGATCAGATGGTATTGAGCTTCAACTGAAGACATCAACACAAGCGAAAGTGGTTTACAGTTTTGTATACAGTTTAGGCGTCAAGGGGTGGAGCATGTGCCGAGCGATTTAAATCAACCATTAAAAGTTATATTCTTTTCAACATTTTTTTTTCTGTTTTCGAGAGGAAATATAAGATTACATGCGAACAAGGAAAGAGTTATATGGATACACGAATATATAAATAGGAAAGAATCAAGTATGCTTTTTCGCAAGGTACTGATTCAAACTATACAGTGATTTTTTGTTTGTTTGTTTTTTTACATTAAGATTCATCCTGTATAAGACCCGGGGGGGGGCCACTCGACTTAGAGGATTACGTTAAGTGGTAGTTTATATAGAAAGGAGAAGATAACGGTTAACACTAGACTTGAACAGGTTAAGATTGTAGTGACAGGGGAAACACCCTCTTGGGAGCCTGTTCCACAGAGCAGTGTTTCGCGTAAAGAATCTCTTCGAGTGGAACTTACTTTTCTCACTGATGGAATTAGGAGGGATATATATAGCTGGTTTGCTAAAAGTGCCTTGGCGGGCCCCAGCCGTGAAGTTTAGACCTAGCGGAACGGACGTATGTAGTTCGTCCGAGCACTTTCTGCAGAAGTAGCGATAGCGCAGTGAGAGGCTACCCACATCCCGCCTGGGAGAGAGAGAGAGAGATTGAGGGTGGAAAATAATTCGTCCCCCACAAGGACACGGAGGCGCTGTTGAATTCTGTCGAAACTGGAAACTAAGGACTGGACAGCTCCCACCGAAATATGACAAGGGTATTCAAATTTAGACCTGATATAACTCTTGAAACGGTAGAATATATCATGAGGAATCAAGTACTTATGGAGGCGGTACGGGAGACTACCATTTTGATTGCATCTTTAGCGATGAAACGTATGTACGAATACCACTTGAGGTCAGGTGTGAGATTGAGGTCCAATATTCTCTCAACGCACAGTATATAATTAATTATATATCTTTTTTTTTTAAA
>CAHIKZ030000326.1:745000-757500 GCA_903632075.3 Acanthosepion pharaonis
CCTGTGTTTCGATATATATATATATATATATATATATATATATATATATATATATATATTCTATCTTCTTTTTTTAATTTTTATTATTTTACCCTTTATCCTCCCTTAGCTTTTTCCATCCTTTTCCACTCCCAGTAATCCCCTTGCGTCTTTGTGGCATTATCACCTTGGCTGGGGTGAAATGATAAAAAGACACACTCAGAAAGGGAGAGAGAGAGGTGGGGAAGCGTGAGAGAAATGATATCTTTAAGTTATTCTTTTGCATCTTGCTTTTATTGTATTCGGATGATCCTGGAAAACCCGAACCATTGACCTCAAGGTTTCTCGATAATTCACATTAAACAACAGAGAAATGCCCGCTTAAGACAATCTGTTTAAAGTCAGATAGAGACAATCCGAGTTAGATCTCAGTACGAGTAATGGATGTATTTACGCAGGCGGGAACGTGGGAACGGGTTTTCTTCTTGATTTTTAACTTTACAAAGCTAAGAAAAATTGATTAAAAGATGGCAGTCTCATTTTTGAAGCCAGAAAGTCCAAAAAACAAAATCTCGATCATAAATAATCCACAAAAATATAAAAAGAAAAAAATGAAATAAAATTGATAAAAACGCAATCAAATCAGACAATTGATTTACACCATTTGCAAACTTGAAAGAACAAAACCATTTTTCGATTGTACAACAAAGAGAATCTGCCTAGACATGCAACCATTTTTTTTGTTTTGTTTTGTTAGGCGTCGTCATCCTCAAATCTGCAGACGTTCAAACCAATGATTGCCGATTGATTTTTTGATAAAGAGAAAAGTCAAACCGTGTTAAATATGTCACGGTGGTGGACGGAAGGTTAGAACTTAAAACTTATTGTATAAGAAAAAATAAACAAATGGAATATTTAAATTTAAGCGCTTCTAATCAATACGTATATAAAATTTTGCCATTTTCCGCCATCTTGGCTAAAATTTAAAACACTTCTCGCAAGTTCTAAGCAATTCGCATTATGTATATATAACTCGTTTAATCGTTTAAATTGGCAGATAATTACAACAGATGATTGGAGTACCCAGTGAGAATCCAAACACGCTAAAAACACGAGAGTTATCCCCCCTTGATATATTGTTTACTTCCCGAAACGAAATATAAAATAAATCTTTTTTTATATTATTCTTAATTATCCAACTTTATGAATCTGGACGATATAAATTAATAATCGTTAATATTATATTTTAAATAGTCAAGTTTACACACACACACACACACACACACACACACACACACACACACACACACACACACACACACACACACACACACACACACACACACACACATATATATATATATAATAAGATGCATTTACACTACCTGAAGTTTGCTCCAAGCATGAAAAAGGAGACAGGGTGGTAACTTGAAGCGAAGCTAAACACGTTTTGGATATATATATATATATATATATATATATATATATATATATATATATTTACGATTCGAATGGAATAAATTATGACCATGGAATAATAGTGTTTAAGCCTTTTATCATATCCTTACTCTGTCCTAGACATTGAGTTCTACCTGGATTCTATCCTCTTGGAATTTTTATTCAAAAAAATATATATGTATGCATCTATGTATATATTTATATATTTTGCATATGTATGTGTATATTTACAACTAATATTATCTATCTATCTATCTATCTATATATATATATATATATATATATATATATATATATAGGTGGTGAAAATGTATCTGATTATTAGAGAATTAAGTAAGCATCTAATGATATTGAACGCTCAATTTATATTTTCTATTATATATTAAGCCATTTAGTTATTTTTATAGGTTGTTATTGAATTAGGATGGTGTCAATGCATTTGATTATGAGTGAATTAAACCAGAGTCTAATGATATCGAACACTCAATTTGCATTAATTAGTATTATATATTAAGCCTTTTATTATTTACATATTATTCTTTATTACAAGTATATATTTTCATTTGCGTTGAAAAGCTCACAGATCTTTGGGATAATTTGAGATTATTTTCTGGGCGACCTAGGTTCCAGCTTCATTCCAAAGTCATCATCTGATGAAGGCTTTGCGTCTAAAACCATTATCGTCTTTGCAAGTGTTACTGCATATAAGTAGAAGCATTTTTCACATTCCATATTTGACAGGGTAAAAGACGAGGGATTATGTTAGACCCAATCGCATTTCAGCAGGCTATATTCGAAGACGTTATTAGCCGTCTATGGTGATTAGACTTTATTAGCGGTGAAATACGTGATACACGGTTAGGCGATCATTTATCTTTCGATACATGAATGACGAGATAGACCAGTTGCCATCCAAGGCTATAGAATCCAGTCTGTCCTGCTATTTCACCATACCTGGGAGGAGAAGAGGATTCTTACCTTTCCCAAGGGTATTAACACGTAAGTGAATGTAATGGACTCGACTGGAATTCGAACTCAATCTGAGCCGCTATATTACTCCACCGTGCCTCCCCCAAATCAAATATTACTGGGACCTTAAAAAATTACATTGCATTGTATATTGTTTGCTATAAAACGCATACAGAAATATATTACGGTTAGCGGCTCAATATACAGGTAAAAGGAGTGAAATGATGAACTTTTGGCACTGGTTATCCTATACTGTCGAATAAATTCCTTTACTGGTAGGCCTGAGATTTCGTTCAATGGCATATTATATTTTGGGGTCGACCTATACTGTAGGTATAGTTCTAATCCAGAATTTTGATCTAAAAAACTTGAGGTTGACTTGTACGTCAGATCGACTTGTACGCCAGATCGACTTGTACGCTGCAATTTACGGTAATTAAAATCGGACGAACGCCCTTATCTGTTATCACGTTTTTTTTGGCGCTGGGCCCTCGGGCCTTCTTAGTTCAGATAATAATAAACTCCTGCCAAATTTAAACGCAAAAAAGTTTCATTGAATTTCTACGCTAATTTCTAATGCATTTTTATATGCACTTTTAGCTTGATCGATCATGTCTCTTTCCGTTTATGACTGACTAGGCAGAAGATTTTCCAGCATTAAGCCGCCGTTTCTTTCGACGGTAGACTGATTGCCAACCAAAGCTCTTGGACCCAATCTGTCCTGTTATTCAACACGTAACTGAGTTCATTTCCTGTATCACTAATTTTGTAATGATTAGAGTGAACGAACAATTTGGTGAGTATGTTTGACAAATGTAACACCAGCGACATTACCAGTTATAAAGAGCTTAATTTTGATTTTACTTCTCTATTTTCACTTTCTTATATTCATTCATAATATCTTTTACACTCCGTTTACTTATACGAAGCTATTTACTTGAGAATATTGTTTACTATAGTACATGTAGTACAACTGTGCTGTGAGCTTTCAATACAGAAATATATTTCCAGAGAGTAAGGTGGGCATGATATACCTTTCTGGACTCTGCCTACCTGAGCCGGAGATGACAATAATAAAGGATAAAATCCAGGGAGATTATCAATTCACTCTTCCGTAACTTCAAGGCAACGCCAGCGAACATCTTCGGCGATATAAAACTACTTAAGAATTCTGTATCAATTTAACTGGGATTGGTAGGATGAAGTTCTTAAAAACACTGCACGACTTGACACTCGATAACATTACTCCTATTTATTTCTTGGCTATCCCCTGCCGGAAATTAATAGACATACCCGGCAGAAATTGTAGGAAGCTGCACTTGTAAACTGAAGGCATCTATTTTAATTACCCAGAACTGCTGTGGGCAATGAGATGTGATACCTGCTCAAATGTTAAACAATTTTCCTTTGAAACGGATTCGAAGAAAATAAAATGCTCCGTTGGTTCTCTGTTTACATATATGAATAAGGGTGAACAATTCCACTATGAAAATTGTAGCTATTTTTCTTCTGTCGAGGGTACTAAAACGAGTAAGAGCTTTAACTAATAAAAAAAAATCAGAAAAATAGAGTTTTTATTGAATGTTTAAATAAGTATAACGAAACTGATTATATTAAAATGTTTGCTACACATTTATCTTTAGAGATATTTTGTATGTGTCTATATTTCTGAGATAAGATATTATGTACACTATATACATTGTTCAGACTATCATCCTCAAGGACACATGGCACAATGGATAAAGGCGTTAGTTAGATCCAGAGACAGGACCCAAAGAGTGTGAGTTCATAACCTGGTTAAGGCGGTGGAGAATTGGAGATGGGAATTAACAGGTGATAACTGATAACTGACATCCATTAGACATGGTACGTGGAACTAGAACAGTCTACCCCAGCGAGCGAAATAAAGGGTTCAGTTCGACATTTCAATCACCTGAAGAAGGCCGGGGCGTACAACGGCCGAAACGTTGTGATAAATATGGCAACCAAGATGAGGATGAAAGCCTGAACAATTTAAATAGTGTATAGAGATATTTTGTTTTATTTTAACATGAGATATACATCTTATGTTAAAAAAAAAAATAGACCCTAACTTCTTACTTGTAAATTCTGCTTAATTTGAGATAGACTCTAATAAAATTGCTTGGACGTCAAATTAGATATGTCACGGTTATTTCTAGTGTTATATCAATCGAAAACAATAGAAAAATCCCACCTATTTGGCATTTTTCCGGGTAACAGACAAATGGGTATCTTTTTTTTTTTTGCTGGTAATGAGTCACGATGTGAAGCAATTCTTTTAGCATATATTCTGGATATAAAACATTTCCCTAATTACACGTTGAGAACTTTCTTAAGCTGGGGTACATATTGAACGACTTCTTTCTTTGAAACTGCGGAAAGTAAAATATTTCGTTTGTTTTCCTTTGAATGATATAATCGACAGTGAATAGTTCTACACATAAAATAGTGTTATTTTCCATTTGTAGAAGTAACAGTGTTTTCTAATTGCTGTCTTAGCTACTTAATGACATGACAGAGATATTTCCTTTGACACATCAACAGAAAACAGTTCCCAGATTTACATATCTATTTCACATTACCGAGGTTGATAGAATATGTATCAAATGTTTGTTACTAATGATTAGAACAGAGAAGAAATTATGAGAGAGAGATAGAGATTGGCTTCTTCTACAAATATACAGTGGCCTAAGAAAAGTTTTTAGCCAGGAGAAATAAACTGCATCCAGTTTCACAATTTAATTATGTAATCCCAACTCAACATACATAAACGGTATTTGGAACTAGTATAGAGTAGGTCTTTCATTTGATAGTTTCAATGCTTGTATCCGATTTTTAATGGATTTGATCAAATTATCAACAATCGTGTGATAAATATTTTGCCGCTCCTTTAACAATGTTTCTTGAGGGTTGCCACTGACGTGATTTTGTTTCTATGCTCTCGAAGTTTTCGGTGAAGATGCTCCCAAACGTCCTCTGTGATTCATGTCAGGATTTTAGGCTACCCATGGCATTGATTTGATTCCTTGCGATTCCTTCCAGCCCTTTGCTATTTTGCTCGTATGGCATGGCGCTCTATCGTCTTGAAAAAGGTAGACATTCTTGTCAATCTGATTGGTTTCAAATAGGGGGAATAGTCCTTTCTTTAATATTTGACAGTATTTTGGACCATTCAACCACTCGTGAACAAGAATCAGCTAAGATTACCCTCCAAACCAGACAGTGTCCCACGCCATTACTTCTAACCCTCCATGTTTCACGGTCGCCTGCAGTCAGTCAGTGTCCCAAGTCTCATTCTGATTTCTCCAAACATAAACCTGTCTCGAATTCGAATGTTGGCGGAATTTGCTTTCATCTGACTATATGACAGACTGACAAAATGCGTAATCTTTGTTCTTGAATTCTCTAGCCAAGTCTATACGAAGGTTCCTGTTAACCTCTGAAATCAAGAGCCTCTTTCTTACAACTCTTCTTCGATAGCCTAGCTCTTTCAGAGCATATTGCGACATTTCCATGCTGTTGCCGACATCTCACTATATTATCAATACAACTTTATCAATTACTGATTAGTTTTCTATAATTTATCAACCCTTTGCAATCTCATAAGGAATGATTTACATATAGGGGTCTGCCTGACGCCCAACGTGTTTAGAAATGTTTTCACTATCATTTATATGCAACCGTTTTCTTAGATCAAGGATAAAAAAATGACTTCAGCATAAAAAAATAAACAATATATACAAGGATATAAAGGTTGGTGCAATAACTTGGACAGATTTTAAATGTGAATTAAGTTTAAGCATCTAATGATTTTTTTTCTTTTTCATTGAGATTTAACAACTTAAGTCTTTAGAAATTTCAACCATGGAAAGATTAACAATCAAACAACGTATTGAAGTTATCGATGCCTATTACGAAAATGGACGTTCAAACAGAATTGAATGAGAAGTTCCCACGTCGCATCATCTCTCGAAATAGCGAAGTCAGTTGGCCATCAGGAGCGTACGACTTGACGCCTTTAGATTTCTTCCTTTGGGGGTCATCTCAAAAGTAAGGCCTATGGCAACAAGCCAATAACAATTCAACAGCTGAAGGATGAGATAATAAGGCATATTGGTGAGATCGAGCAGCAACTATGCAGGGACATCATCAGAAATTTTGACCATCGAGTGGAGGTGAGCCTTGGCGGACATTTCGGCGATATTATTGTTCACACATAATTGCCATAACTTAAATAACATGATCCAATAGAGAAATCAATACATTTTCACCAATAACAATGATTTATTTACTGCTGACATTGATCCGTCTTAATGAAACACCCTTTATTTATGGGGATATTGACTTAGCCACTTCTCTCAGTCAGCGTGTCATACAAAAAAAAATGTTCAGATATCAGATGAAAGCACACAGGGAAGGGAAAAGTGGGTTTCCCGTTTCTAATAACATTATTGTAAGTAAATCTAAAACACCTCCAATTAGTCTTACTGATTTCATTTTCCTCGCTGCAATTTGGTCCATAGGTCAAAAACTAATGTGAATCTATTATAAAGGTGTGGCTGTTTTACTCAATGTAATATTTAGGGTTGGGCGTGATGTAAGTGCGTTTTATATACTGAAAAAAATACTTAATTAATATTATGCTTATAACAGACACGACAGTGTTATTTTCGTACTTTATTTTCCTCTTTTAAAACTAATGATGTGCTTATTATGTTAGATATTTTTTTTATTCGCTAAAATAATTTGAATGTCTAATAATAGTTTTCTATGTTACAGCATTTGTATATGTGTTATGTTTTCAAGCCTTGTAATAAAATGCATATACGCACTTGTCTAGACGGACCAATAATGTGCCGACTTTAATGAACAGCGAAAAAAAAATATCATTTTCTTTTGACTTTTTGAACAAATGTAAAGAAGCGAAAAATATTAAAAACTTTCCTAAACATTTATCACTTGAGATAATTTTTTTTTTCTAAATTTTATCACAAAATCTATCGATTCAAACTTCTAACTTATAAAGTCTGTTTAAACTGGGCTAGTCTCTAATTCAAAACTCCGCATCTTTATTGGGTAATTGAAAGAGAAAATGAAAAAAAATGAAGTTAACGTTTCTTTCTGAAAAGAGAATTATCTTCGAGCTAATAATGGTTTTATCGCTGGAGTCAGTTTAATATGCATAGTTGTATGCGGAAGAAATGCAATGAACGCCGGTTACAATTTCTTATATACCGTACCTATGAACACTAATGGCTATGTCCCAGGCCTCATAAATACGTTGGACACTATTGTAAGTGGTGGTGATATGCTAAGTAGGCCATCATTAGCAGTGGTTTACCTACTTCACGCCGCTGACAAGTATTGTATTTTGTTGATACTATAATGATTACCATTTCATTTCCAACCTCCACTTTGGTTATTCCTCATTCAGTAACCATTTCCAGGTTACAACAATATTCATTTTAGTTGTTATTGTTGTTAGTCAGCAATAGGCGGTTCCACACACCTCAAAGCCTCTTGATCAGAGGACTTGCTGTTAGATGTAGTTTATTGTTATGCCCAGAATGGTAGAATTGTTAGAATGTGTGAACTAATACGGAAAAGACATATCTAAGTGATTAAAATTCAAATATTAGCGCCTGCACTTTCTAACCAGTATTGTGTATTCCACCTGAGTTCTGGGTTCAGCTTAAGTCAAAATAGTCGCTCAAGGCACATGGGCTCCAAATTTAATGAGTAACTTAGATGCCTGAAAAATATATATGTATATATGCACTTTTGTAACATTTAGCTAACTATTTTTACATGTTACACCCTATAGCTGACTTTCCAACTGACTATATTTAATGGCTAAATGGAAGGTGTATTTGAAAAGGGAAAAATGTCATCCTATACTGTTACTGGAAGTTTAAAGATGGAATTGGCGGGAGAGGGTAGAATGTAAACTCGGTTCATAGCTGCGTGCTTCACTGGCGAGTCTGATGCAGAAGAACCATATTCTGATGTTTACAATATTAGGCCCGGGAGGCTGCGGGCGTCTGCATGCTCCAAAGAAGAATGGATAATGGAAACTTACCAGTAATCTCAAATAAGAAAAAAGAAAAGAAAAAAAAATAATTTCAACAAGTGTCCTGTGAGATAAACACTTAAAAACTAGCGTCCATCGTACTTGGAAAAAAGTCCAATGAAAAAGACTTGTTGTTGTTGTTATTATTATTATTATTATTATTATTATTATATGCAGTAAATGTCAGATATTCACTCAATTCTTATAACACACACACACACACACACACACACACATATCATGATTCACCGCCTCAGAGTATTATTTTTATAATAATAATAACAATAATAATAATAATAATAATAATAATAACAATAATAATAATAATAATAATAATCTGTGATAAATATCCAGAAACGATTGATCATCTTGTATTAGGTTGTACGGTGTTGGCACCCACTGAATATAAAACCCGACATGACAGAGTGGGCCAATATCTGCACGGGAAAATCTGCAACTTCTACGGGAAGAAAACTGAAAGAAACTGGTATGAACACCACCCAGACCCGGTTACGGAGATAGGACCTGTTACAATTCTATGGGATTACACAATACACACTGACAGAACAATCAAGGCCAACCGCCCAGATATTGTTATTAAAGACCACAAACAAAATCGGTGCCTCCTTATTGATATGGCAGTCCCTGCTGACTGCAATGTATCTTTGAAGATATTCAAAAAACTGTCAAAATACAAGGACCTTGAAATAGAAATCTCGATAATGTGGCATATGGGAACATCAACAATCCCTGTTGTAGTTGGAGCTCTAGGACTGGTTGGAAAAGATTCCAGTAGACTAATTGAAGGGATTCCTGGAAGTCCATGCTTCAAGGAGATACAGAAAATTGTTCTGACAAGTACAGCCCACACCTTACGAAGGGTTTTATCTATGTAAATTTTTTTTTTTGTCAGTGGAAAGTGTCATGACGCCATTTCTAACCTTAGGTCCCTGGGCGGGACCCGGAAAGAAATGTGTAAACGCCAGAAATCAAAGAAAATAAAAAAAAAATAATAATAATAATCACTGGCCACTCATATTCGAGAATACGCGTCTACTAGGGAGACTATTGCAGACACTCGCTCAGACACATTTGTGTTTGTTCAACATCCACAGAGCCAAACTGTGGTCTATAATGCAATTATGCTGAGCAGACCTTAGAGTTTCTGGGAGAGAGCGTGTTATCTAGCGTGATCAACAATTTGAACACGGCTAGCACGCTCAAGCCCTCGATCAAGATTATCTTTTGCTTCGTGCTAGCACAGCTATCGACGGCTCTCAAGAATTTCGTCTACCCAAACTAAGTTACGGTGCGATAGAGCAGAGAGTCGCTTGAAAAGTTTTGTCTGTGGAAAATAATTAATCACCCGCAAGGCCGCGTAAACGCTTTTCGCCTTTAGTGCGGCTGGAATGTAAAGAATGGACAGTTTCTGCCCATATACGGCTGCAGTAATCCATTTTCGACCCGATCTGTCTCTTCTAAAATCAGTGGAGCGCTACAGCGAATCGACCATTTTTTTCTTCAGCGTCCTTAGCGATGGATCATATGTATGAGATCCACTTGAGGTTTGGATTGAGTCAAAGTCCAAACAGACGCTCAAGACACGGGTCCTCCCTGAGAGAACACCGTCTATCAGTGAAAATTCAGGATCCACTCGGTGATGAACGAATGTTCTTAGCTTGGTTTTTGAGTCATGGAATGTAACCTGCTAAGATAAAATAAGCAACGAATATTAAACTTGCTTTTATTTAAGATTCATCAGTAATTTTTTGGAACTGACTTATGGAAGAGAAAATATCGTCAATTTGACAACACAGAACACAATGTATCAGATGTTTCTTTCCCAGAACTCATATGCCAAAAATTCTGATGAAACTTAAATAAAAGCATAAGATGTTAAATTTATAAACGTTTTCTATATGTTCTTTGTTCTATTATTCTGTCGGATTTTAATTTATATTCAGTTATATATATATATATATATATATATATATATATATATATATATATATATATATATATATATAGATAACTAGACTCGTTTCGAAAACCCTTTTTGATTTGCTAATCAATCTCGAGGGAAAAAGGTTTTAAAAAAAGAAAGAGCTAAAAACATGAACTTCTGTCGACAAAATCGCACAGATGCAGGTCTGAAGCCCAAAGAAAAAAAAAACCCGAAACGAGTAAACAACTAACTAACAAAAAGAGCTCAATACAACCGTAGAGCAGACCTAGATATTTAGTGAGCCAGACAAACCTGCAGGTTTCACCTAAACGGATCGTCAAACTTTCCCTGACGATCCGTTTAGGTGAAACCTAGGTAGGTTTGTCTGCTCACTAGGTGTATCTATATATATATATATATATATATATATATATATAACTAATTCAACATCATCACTGCTATTTGGCTATTTTGTAGTGATTTTATAACATATTTATGTTATATTTTTAAAATAAATATTTATATATATATATATATATATATATATATATATATATATATATGAATATATATATATATCAAATATGAATTAAAATCCGACGAACATATATATATATATATATATATATATATATATATATATATATATATATATATATATATATATATATATATAAAAGCGCATATATATATATATATATATATATATATTTATATATATATATATACATATCATGATTCACCGCCTCAGAGCTTTCTCAAATATTTCTGTGATCGAGGCCGGAATTTTGTTTTCCTCTGCCAAGTTTCACCAACAGACATTTCTATCTAATCTCCTGTCTGATCTTTTCCTACTAAGTTTCCTACCCATTAGGCACTAATCAAGCAATCATTTACTCCATCTCTAACGCTATATAGTTGATATGAGTTTTACCCATGCGTCATTTTTAACGTTTGATCAACTGTGTCGTGTCTCTTATCGTGATCGGCTTTCTGATCCACACTAACCTTTTTTCCTGTCGCTAGATTTACTCTTTCCACTGACCTTTAGGAATACACACACATATATATATATATATATATATATATATATATATATATATATATATATATATAGAGAGAGAGAGAGAGAGAGAGAGAGAGGGGTGTATCAACAATAATTTTACAAAATTTGGGGGCAGGTTCCTCACGCAAAAACAAGGGAAATATCCGTATAAACATGTCCGCAAATCCTTCGTTTTTGAGTCACTAATTTGAAAGAGACTTTACGATAAATGTCTCTGCGCTTCTATATAGACTAGTTTACTTTTGTCTTTCGTGTACATTTGTGTCTAGTCTGTTTTCAACGTTTAACGTGTGTAGTAGCGAGTTAAGTGAGAAATGTTCCGGCAGTGTATTTATATCGTGAGCAGGCAGATAGGATTTTTATATACGGCCGCGCGAATGGTGGTGGACGCGAGGCGACCCGGCTATATTAGATTGCGTTTCCTTGGGCGAAGGCAGCCGAGTCATGCAACTTTTACTGCTGTTTATCGTCGCGTTGCTGAGACAGGATCTGTGGCAGCATAAAATATGGATCGAGGAAGACCGAGATCCGCTCGTATTCCTGACCACGAAGAACACATTCTACAGACTGTCGGAGGCGATCCAGGAATCAGCACAGTGTCCCTAGCATGCCGTACATCTCATAGTACTGTGTCAAGTAGATATGAGCAGATATGCTCAGATGAGCTTCAAGCAGATATGAGCGTTCGAGGGAAATCATGGGAAATTTGTAGTTTAAAAACTGTTGTTTAACATAGCAAACCAGACGCTTCCTCTGTAACTAAATGGTTTAGCATCGGGCTATATGACGGTTCCGAGTTGTATACATATTTGATTCTTGTCGGAGGAGACATATTTTCATTGAGATTTCTCAGACATTCAGTCCGGTAAATGTTATTAATACTGTTTATTATAAACAGAGCATTTACTTAAATATTTGCATTTATATATATATATATATATATATATATATATATATATATATATATATATATATATATGTACAATATAATA
>CAHIKZ030000326.1:762500-765000 GCA_903632075.3 Acanthosepion pharaonis
AACAATTGCCAGTGGACAAATAAACTAGGGGTTGCCGAACAGTTATCCGCCGGATCAAATTCTGATGTTTTGTCTGTGTTTTAACCTAGAAAGTGTTACTGAAAGAGGAATATTCAAAACGGAGGTTGGAAATGAAATTGTAATCTTTATAACATCAACAAAATACAATACTCGCCAGCGGCGTGAAGTAGGTAAACCACTGCTAGTGCTAAACTACTTAGACACCATATTAACACCACTTACAATAGTGTCCAACGTAATTATGAGGATTGGGACATACACATTAGTGTTCATAGCTACCGTATATAACAGTTTAATTCTGGTAAGTGAATAGATGTGCGGGTGATGTAATGGGTAGCGGTACAGAACTAGAAATCAGTGTGCCCGAGTTCGAATTTCTGTCGAGTTTCATTCATCTATACGTAAAATCCCTTGGGAAATATATGCATCTATATTTTCGTCTCCTTTCATGGGTTATATAGTATGATATACTGTGCTTGTCTGTCCTTTTCTATTAGTCTGTCTATTCCTAAATTGCTTTCTATCAATCTATCTAATTCTGTTTATCTATCTATATATCTGTTCTAATGATTACACATAATTTACATTTGAAGAACTACTTGTCTTTTAAGGCCCTATTCCTTGATTTAAATATTTGCATCTGCATTCCAAATATCGATCACATTTTTTTTTGTTGTCTTCTTTGTGATAAATGATACACAGCAATATTTTTCGCCGGATATTGAGGCCATCTGTCTCGTTTGTCCAGAGATTATTATATTGAAATACTTGTGCGGGAAGTCTAGTGAGAACATCAGTATTTTTCGATTCTTTAATCAATAAAGGAAACCAAGGAGGCGTATTTTACCAAATCGATGAATTCTGAGAGCGACCGGTGCCCATGTCACTACATACTCTCTTCTCGATCGAGGAATATTTTTCGGCATTCATAGAATTAGTTGAAGCCAAAATAATGTCATTATGAGAATTATTGTCATTATACAACGAAATAGTTTAAATTAGCATCTTCATTTTTGTTGTTTATATAACTTATTTCTGCAGTTAATTTCTTCAGCCATTTTGAAATATGTGAGGGCATAAATGACCTTGATAAATGACCTTGATAAGCGATAAACTACTGGAAGTAATTCATGACTTTAGTCACTTTGGATGTGAGCGGTTAGGGCTCACCACATCTTCCTTTTATCTATCATCTGAAAACTGCTGTCTTCTTCGGAATGATGGTCAGCGTTTTTTTTCCTTCACGGTTTTAAATTCAAAGTTGTCCTTCTGCTCGGCTTCAATCCACGGCTATAGAGTCCAGTTTTCCCTCCTGTCTAAGCCATAGCTCTAGGGAGAAGGGATAGGCTCATGCCTTTCTCATAGATTTGAAATCAGCATCTTGATTCCATTTCTGCCGTCGACAACCTTTATGTTACAGAGAAATCCTTTATTGATGCTAGCATCCATAGTGTTGTGAATTGTAACATATTTTGTTGTTGGATGCACTTTTCCGGCTTATTAATAAGATGCATAATTCAAAGAAAACTTATGATTTTCATTTCGTCTAGATTGAAAAACGCATCGTCATTTCCCGAAGCATTTCTGTCTACCGAAATGATAACTAAATTGACGACGTGAAACCATTAACGTCTGGTTCTGTTTTTATTACAGCATTGTCGAAGTAGATCTCTACAAACGGTTAGCATTAACCTTTCCGTTCCGTTTGAAAGAATCCTAGGCTTAAGATCTGGTATCGTGCCTTAGCTTTGCCAAAGACTTTATCAATCATCGACAGCTCAGACTTTACAGACAGTACATTGATTCGTACATACTAGACCTAACAGGGCGTAACATTTTGGGCATCAGTCAAGTAACTGGACAAGATAATTATAACACTGTTGGCGATTACGCCACGCCTACCAAGAATGCGATTTTGCAAATCGGTTTATTCTTCGACGGTCACAATTAGTCGTCTTATATTGCAAAAGGAGAAAGGAATTAACAGAGATTTTAAAATTCAAGTTGGAATGTAGTATTTCAATGTAAGCTGGCTACATTTGATAGTTTTAAACGAGAAGATTGGTAAATTTGTGTTAGGGAAGTGCAAATGATTTCTTTCTACAGACTTAAAGGTTTATTGCTACGAAAACAAATCTCACCCCTACCTACCACCGCCAAAGAAACTGTTTCTCTTTTCTATATTAGTAGTAGGTGATGTGGGAAATAGAGCATTGTCTTAGAACTGTACTATATATGTTTTTGTTATTTTTGTTATAATCTCATATAATAGAAATATAATAATAATATATTTCTCTACTTTGTATTGAGCACTTTTTAAAATGTAAATGCTACGAACAGTTCTGTTTCTTTCTCTCATTTTTATATATATATATATATATATATATATATATATATATATATATATATATAGTTGGATTTGTGGCCCTGGGTTTTACGCATTTGCGATCGTCTGATGATCGCAAAGAGCGTGAAACCC